>CM021102.1:613510808-613736100 GCA_007115665.2 Sequoiadendron giganteum | reverse complement strand
TGGAAGTCTTAAATCATAATAGGACTTGGATGAGAAGCAAGATAAGTCCGCCTAAAGCTATCTATCTAAGCCCAAGAGCACGAATGTCCAACCAACACAACCCACCCCTTGGCCCCAAGCGACAGGAACGTCTGAACCAAGACAATTCCACCCTTGAGGTGGACTACTTAGTGGATACACTTGTATTTGCTTTTCCTATCCATGCTATCTTGTCCATCCTCTTATAATTGCAATTCCTTGAATCCATCCTAACAACTAATCATAGTTTAGCTTGATAGGAAAGCCTTGAAAGGGGTGCCTGTAAACTACTCAACCCCATCTAAGCCCAAGAGCACGAGCGTCCGACCAAGACAACCCACACCTTGGCCCCAAGCAGCAGGAACATCCAAACCAAGACAATTCCACCCTTGAGGTGGGCTACTTAGCATGGGGGAGCCCATAGACTGCATCCTCCTAACTTGCTTCCTTCAAGCTTATACTCGATTGATTATAGGATAGGGACATACATAAGTACATCTACAATCTATTCATTTATATTAAAGAGTCATGATTACTTATAAGGCTCAATAATTGCTGCAAGCATCATTATTGCACAATTGTAAATAATATACATATTTTATATATATATAAACTATTTAAACTCACAGCTCAAATATATTCTTGACACTATTTTATTCTTCTCTCTCATTTGCTACTCTCCCAGATTTATGATACCTTAATTTGTTCGACCTGCAGAAACCCTTTTATTTTTTCCCCAGCCAAGATGTCTTCTTATCCTGCAGAAGTCCTTCCATAAATATCCTATAGCATTCCATCGTGGGACGTGACTTTTTAGACTGATCATTGTCCTGAAGAGTCGTAACACTTGCTGATCGATATCTTAAAGATTGTTGACTTAAATGAAAGAGGCGTCGCTGTCTTTGGTTTGACCAATGCCTTTTAGATTTGTCTTATTATTATTAATGATTTGCTGACTAATGTTTATTTCAAACTTATGTTATTATTTTAATAATATGATCATAACATTTATAATAATATTATCACTGATAATTGTAATCATAAGGATATTTAGATTATGTTTATTTTATTGTTTTATTTTTGATGTTTGGTTATTAGTATTTTAATATTTATTATTTCAATACTAACTTATAATAAATTTCCATTATATTATTATTACTTTATTTCAATGGGTTTACAATCTTGGGGGATATGACACATACTTATATTAAAATATCATACTTACTCGTACGGCTCAATAATTGCTGCAAGCATCATTATTGCTTAATCGTAAATCTTATCGATCTATCTACCTGTATATAAATATGTAGTCTACTCATTTAAAGAATGCCCTCTAAGTACTTATCTTCTGTAGCAGCACTATGATACGTGCGTGTGAGGAGAGATAAGACTTGTTCATAGAATAATTGTTTGCACATCATCTCTATAATCTATACCAGACTTTATTATGTTGAGATCTGTATGCTTTTACTTTATGTGAGCTATCTTGAGACTACTCCAGATTTAAGTGTCTTATTCATGCATCCAAGAAGGTTGATTGGCTTCATATGAGCACGTCCCTTCTAGTTCTAATTCTTCTCTTCCAAACTCCATGATTCTCTCTTCTTCTCCTCTTGTATATCTTTCTAGCAATCCCTCTTCATTTCTTAAGCTGCTCTATAATCTCCCTTCTTTCCATTCTTTATTTCTATTTGCCTTTTTAAATGCTTATGTCTCCTACTCAAAAGACACACCCTTTTGGACTGATATGACCACTCGATGGGTCCTGACTTTTTGTTTAGACTTAACCATTGTTTGTTAAGAATAATTATATATCTACTCTAATCACAGCCTCCTTTATTATCGATTATTACTATTTAATTAATTATCGCCAGTCCTCTTTTCATATAGCTCGCTACTGCTTTTATCTCCTATTACCGTCTTAAAGCATTACCAGATTTCTGCCTTTGCAGTGTATTTAAAACCCCTTTGATTCAAGGTATCGTTCTCTTCTTAAACCCACCTCTCTCTAACATGTAGCTGATCTGTATTTATTTATAATCTGTTTTTGGCATGATATATCTTTATTTATGATCGGCTCCTCTTAACTATTAGTTTGTTGCTTCATAAAGTAAATGCCACTTGTTATTCTAATGACACCTCCTTAATCGTTGCCTTTTGTTGTTAGGGATCGCTGTATATAGTATTGGTTTATATGATTTCCTTCGCTGTCTGTTAACCTGGGATCGCTGCCTTATCAGATATAGTGGCTGCTGTCACACATTATATATTTCCTTGTCTTTTTAATTTTTATATTAGCTTTTACATCTTATAATAATAATATATTATGGTAATTGTAATTAATTATTATATTATGATAATTATAATATTAAATTGCTAATATTTCTTAGTATGTATTTTGTTATCTTTTTTATTTATTTATTTGCATTTGAATGCTTGATATCTTAGCGGTGTAATTTTGGGGTCATGATAACTAACTTAGGCTATCCCTAAACTTTGGTAGAGGTTCCACCTTCTGCTAGCCCACCCTCTGAGTCTGAGCTATTAGATACTAGTGCAAAACATTTGTCGTCTTCCAATGCGAAGGAAACACCTGCAACTGCCTTTAAGAATTCAATACCCCATTTTGCTTTGTGATGATGAGCATTATTGTCCTCACCCATTGCCTTGATCATGAATGGTATCCAAGGTCCAAAATAATTTGGGTTAATTAGAGGCCATTTCCCACTATCTGGGTGAGCCTAGACCAATTACTACATGGCCCACAATATTTTTGAGCCCACAGCACCATCAGGGTTTGATGATTGAGCCTACAATTGCTTGGATATCCTCTTTTCCTTCCCTTGCATCCAAAAGAATTGCCACAAATATGGAGGAGATGTCCATATTTACCTTGTATCTATGGGAGGTGAAAAGAAAAGTGTCCCCAAACACTAGCTTTATTGCATGCACCACAACCACAATATTTGTCTTGAACACCTTCTTCAACCTAAAATCTAACACCTTGCCTTTGAAAGCCATTAGACACTTTTTTGCTTGGAGACAATTGTGGTGTCCATTATGTGGGAGGTGAGATGCAACTGAAACAACTAGGTTATGGCTTTATTTCTTCCATCTAGTGGCTGGGAGTGCAGAGTCATAAATTCTTTCTCCATCTCACATGCTTTTGGTTGTATGATTTCTAACTTAAAGCAAGCAAAGCTTCCCAACATATTATTATAGAATTATATTCTCTTAGTGAGATAGGAAGGATGGGAGATCAGAGGCTACATCTTGCCACATGCTAGGAGAGCTGGAAAAATGATAGTCCTTAGTCATCTCATTCACCACGTTTGCTAGTCCGTCCGCAGCTCCATTCACTTCACGAAACATGTGGCCAAGCATGTAATTTCAAACGTGTCCAAGATCTCACTGCATTGCCTTAGTAAATTATTAAGTTTCCAATAGGGGGTTTGACACATTTGGAGAGCGTTGATTGTGAATAGTGAATCCCCTTTGACATGTAGTTTTTTTTATATTTAGATTTTTGCTCATGTGTAGTCCTAATAAATATCATGAAATTCTACTTCATTATTAGTAGTATCTGGCAAGTTTTTTTTGTTGTCCCCACTAAGAAACCTTTGTGATTTCTTAAAATGCAACCAGCCTTTGATAGTCCTAGATTTCCTTTTGCCACTTCATCGAAGTTGAGCTTGTGCCAGCCCTCATCCGAAGGGATCCACCTTGCATTTGCTCTATTGTTAGTAGGAAGATGAACATTAACCACCCCATGAATAGGGGATGCATATAGTTATGTAGTATATGTATTAATTAACCTAATAATTTTTTATTTTTTTTGATAGATTAATAACTGGTAAGGCCAGCACCATATATATTATTTGATCAAAAAAGTATTACAAGGATGTCTTGCAGTACAGAATATACTTCAACACTACATACATTTCGGGAGCTTTACTATACTGCTCCTATCCTACCAACCTAACTTATAACCTAGTTGCTGTTATACTTACTACTAATCTTCGCCGGTTTCCTTGACTACTTGGCCCTTCTTCCCTTCGGCTTCCATGGCCCACGCAGAGCAGTGAACAGAGGACTGGTTGCATCATATCCTGACCCCTGGGTTGATGCTTCCTTGCGCATTTGTTTAGCATGCGCCACACGATTCTTCACTAGGCAGTCTATTTTGCACTTTTTGTGGGCCGAGCCATTTGCTATATCCTCCACGTCTCGTCCATCATCCTCAACCCAATCTTCCCCTGAATCTGGGAGAATCGGGAGTGTTGGTCCGGAGTACACCTCGTCATCACTGTCCACATCAAATCCTTCCCTTGCCAAGTAATTTCCCAACTCTTCTTTTGACAACGGCTCTGTGAGCCCTGCCACCATCAGGAGAAAACTGAGATTCCTATCTATGTCCTCGCCACGCTCTATCAAAGCCTCTGGTTCAACCGTAGTCAGGATAGGGAATTTTGGAACAGGCCTTCCACCACTCCGCTTTAGCAAGTAGTAATGTTGCAGCATTGGAATTTGGCCTTGCTCGTCGATGTTGTCCAGAACTGCATCTATTTCTCCCAGGTAGGCATGCTTGAAGACACGTTTGATAGAGATTTTTAACCCTGGCCTTCGACACTCCCCGGTAGATAGCAATTGCCAGAAACATTTCAGTTATATCTATGTTGAGGCGATGCTTGTGGTAAGACCAAATGAACTCTCACCCCAGAACCGTTTTCACTGCATGAATTACATGCTTATCCTTAACCGTAAGGATACCACGAAGCCTTATATCCGTGACCTCACCCTGAAAAGGAACCATGGTGGTGGTAGTTTCCAGACACACCGGAGTATCCATTGCGTATCGCCAACCTTTCCAAATGCTTTTGCTAGTGTGGTTTTTCACCCTTAGACTCGCTCTTCTTAAAGCCAACTGATATCCTTTACGAGCCTGCCTTCTAGGCATCAGTGCTTCACACGGATGAGCCTTACCTTAGTCCTTCATTCTCGAGGCCACCAACCTGATGTGACTATAATACGCCTTGAGACGATCTGCAAGATTTGAAGGGACGTTTTGGCTGCCTTTTATGACGGTCGCTCAAAACCCCAGACGTACTTAGCATGCCAGTGCGATTACCGATACCGCCACCAGTGCTTCTGCATTATTAAAGACGTGACCCTTACCACAAAGTTGGCTTAGTTGGCTCCTTCCAATCCGTACTGCGACTCTGTAGCCGCATGCTTAGCCAGGGTATCGGTCGCGGTATTGCCTTCGCGGTATACGTGGCTGACACAAAATTCATCAAAGGATGATGTCAGAGTCTGTATTGGTCTTAACCATCTTCTTAGTATCCAATTTGGTGTGGTGTTGCATCTTATGGCGTTCACTATAATTAGTGAGTCTCCCTCAAGATGCAATTTTGAGGCTCCGAGTTTTTTTCCTAGTTCGACACCACACAGTGCCGCTCTAATTTCTGCCAAATTGTTTGTTGCTTGTCCTATATTTTTTTATTCTTGAGCTATCACCTTCCCCTCAAAATCACGAGCCACACAGCCAATGCCAGTTGCTCCCAGATTACCCAAAGAGGCACCATTGAAGTTAATTTTTATCCACCCAGGTTGCGGATGTTGCCAAACTGTACCACGCCTGATTTCTGCCTTCTGTGGGGCCTTTAGATTACTTATAACGGGGGGGATATGAAGCCCATCGAATTTGTTTGATAGTTCAATGTCTTTGTTGGAGAAAACATTTTTGGGGTACATAATGTTTTTTGCTGCATTGTTTGCAAGTTCTACAATTGCCTTAGTTATTATGCAAATGTTATTCTCCCAATGATTGCTCTTGAGAGATCGTCTGTTTCGCTCCTTCCATAATTCCAACAAATTGTAGATGGAATTATGTTGTACCCAAACCGAAATTTTTGCTTCATTAAAGCATTTTGCTTAAAATGGTCTAAACCTTGTAAAAGTGGGGTCAAAATTTTCGGGCAAATAAAGTATGGGCTTTTAGTCAGTGTGATGCCAGGAAGATACTGGCAAAATTTGAAAATTTTGAAAATTAGGGTTTCTGAAATCTATTTTTAGCCCGAAACCCTAAAAAATAGGAACTTGTCAGAATTGGATGAAATTAATTTTGATTGGCTTATTTCACATCACAATCACAGTGGTGAAGTCAGTTTCAGTTAAAAGTCAGTTTAAGGCTGGTGGGTAGTTTTCACTTTTTTAGGAGAAAAGTTAGGATCTTCGGGGTCATCAATGGCGGTTGGCCAGTACCAGGTGTCAATATCTAAGCCTGAAACTCAAAGAGGAACGCTCTACGATAAAAGATGTTGGAAATAATGCTTTTTGATGGAGGGGATTTTCAGATTGGCAAAAAGTGCTAAAATATTCTAAGTCTGAGAACTTTTCACTATGTAACGTAGTAGACACTTGCGCAATCAACGTGCAAATCAACTTTATAGTGTCCGTACATGTGAAAATGATGAAGTATAGTCATCCACACACCTCAGCAGTCACAACGCTTCGACATGGTCAACAGCAGGGATGGATACAGCGTTTGCAAAGCATAAAATGGTGAAAATCAATGAATTCAAAACAAATCCGCTCCCCTGTAGCCTAGGGGCGCCCTTCCTTTTGAAGGTCAAGATTGGAGGGTTTTGGATTAAGAACACATTCATTATGTTCAGTTTTCAGTCGGCTTTCCGATTAGCCATGAAGCAAGATTATCCGAGTTACAGAACTCCGGCAAACGAAGACAGAAGCAGAGGTTACGAAGAGTGTTTTCATCAAGGAGGCAGTCTAGAGATGCAAATCCGCTCCCTTCTAGCCCAAGGGCGATTTTCTTTTTGAAGGCCCAGATCTAGATGCATGTGTGTTTTGATGGTTTCAGCCTTTGCAGAATTAGTTTAGCTTTTCAACGAGCTATCAAGCGAAAGCGTATCCAGTACAAAAATCCGGTTATCGGCGGTGGAACTGGAAATTGCAAGCAAGATACATGTCAGATGAAGTTTTGTAGAATGCAAATCCGCTCCCCTGTAGCCCAGGGGCGATCCTGAATAAGACCTGTTTGATGGATGAATTTGCAATTGAGGTCTTCCTGAGATCTCTTCCAGCTTAGTCCAGCTTTGCAGTGTATCCGTTCACAAGACGATCCGATATTCTGAGTAACTGTGACAGAGGTCCTACCGAGCATGTAAAACAGAGGATGGTGAAGCGTAGCTACACAAAGCTGCACAGCTGTAGGCTAGGGGCGATTCTCCTTTAGGCCTGCCAGACGGGGTTATTTGCGATTACAGTCTTCACAAGACTTGTGTGCAATTACTCAAGATATCCAACGAGTCTAGCCGACAGCCTCCGGGATTTGGCGAATGCTCGTACGTGCGAGGTCAAGATGATAATGCTGTGAAGAAGAGCTGATTGAAGGCAGTTCAAAGAACGACTAAGTGTAAGAATGTTAGTTTCTTTGAAAAAGGCGATTTTCTTTTAGAGGCCTTAAAAGCAATTTTCTGGCTTCGTCGTCTCCAAGAACATCTCTTGCAAGTTGACCAAACTATACAGCAAGACAGACGGCACGCGTATCGGAACATTCCAGTTCCCGGTATCAAGGGTCAAAGTATGGTGTTCAGTTGAAAATCACACTTTTGTCAAAATGGTGTTTGAGCTATCACAGAATAGGGGCGCTCATGCTTTTGGGGTTCTTAATACAATTTTCAGATCCCTCACATACAGTCATTGGATGCAGGATACTTCTAGTCATGCAATGAATCCATTATTCAGTCAGTGGAGTTCATTATTCATTGTCAGCGGCAGTTTGAAACATCAGAAGGCAAAACTAAGAAATGGCTAAGTCTGGAGTCAAAACATCAATTTAATCAGAGGCGCCTTATTTTCTAAGGTATCAGATGAGCTCCATAGCAGTTGTTGCTCCCAGCAGACATTTCATCCTTGTCATACAAGCTTCGCGGTGGATATCTCAGCACAGTCGCAGGCTCAGTCAGTCAGCCAGAAATCAGAGCTGAACATGGTCAGTTGTAACTTTGCAGTCAGCTACAAAATAGGAGATTCTTAAAAATCTCATAACTCTTGCAAATGGAAGCCTAAAAGATCAAAATTTGACTTTTTGGAATCAGGGAAGTGTGTTGAACACAGCAAGATGCTATTTTTGGCAAAAAATGAAAAAAAAATTTTTGCATGCAGAGCATTGAAAAGTGACGAATTTCTTCAAAGACAGATATTGGCGCCATTTTTAGTTTTTTGCATGTGTTAAAAATTAAGATATTATTTTTAGTCTGAAGACTCAGAGACAGTGGCAGTTCAACTGGAGAGAAGCCAATCGATTTTCCTTTTTCTAAATTAGGGTTGCATTATGCATGCATGATGGTACGAATTGTTTATTTAAACAAGCATGGCGCCTTTCATCATTCACACAGCTTTGAAAGTTCGAATTTCTTCGAAGAGATTGGCGAATTTTCATCAAAGGATCAAGTTCGAAGGTGGTAAAATATTCTTTTGCAGGTACAAGTTCAGATTCAGCATCAGATTCAAGGCAGAGTGGCGATTTTGACAGAAGAAGATAATAATTAAATAAAAAAATTTAAAAAAAAAATATCTTTCTTCTTCTCTATATTTCTTCCATCTTCTCATCTTAAATTCTCTTGCATGTTCGAAGTGTTGGCAGATTTTGGCAAAACAAAATATCTGGGTTGATTCAGAAGAGCTTTCTCAGCAAAACCCATGTGCCAGAATTTTTCAGGAAAATTTGTTCCAGAACATCTGTTCTTGAAGCTTTAATTTTCTCAACCGAAATTCTTTTGCATGGCTGAGTAAAGGGTAAATTTTTGCATTTCTGACGTTCTGGGTTGTCTTAGAATCATTTTCTGGACAAAACCCATATCTCAGATTTTTTCGTAAAAAATTCTCATCCGACAAGCTATTTTTAGCCTCAGCAGGCTATTTTTGGCTTTCCAGAAAAGTTGTCAGAATATAGCCGTGTGCACAGTCAACAGGCAAGTTTTTCAGAATGCAGTTCACTCAGCTCGAATTCAAGACCAAATCGGTCTTAACCCATGACTTCATCGGAACAGTTGATACAGATCTACATAAGGTGTTGCCGGAGGTGGTTTTGGATCCACTCAAAATCAGGGATTCAGTTATCAAGAATATTCAGCAATCCGGGTTGCTTGAGGCCGCTTCCATACCTATTTCGGTGCATTGCGTGGAGTTTGTAATATCTTGCATCAAGCATTACAATTCCGCTACACGAGAGATACGGTCAATAGATGGACGTGTTATATGCAGTCTCAAACCTCTTGATATCGAGCGAAGTCTAGATATTCCTCAACATTCGGATGGGATGGTTATTTCCATGAGTCAAAGCGAGCAGGCATTCAATGCTGGACTGGATAAGTGTCAAAACAAGATGATAGAGAGATGGCTGAAACAAAAGAAGAGCAAGTTGCCAAACAACTTGGGTCGTGGCGAGTGTAAGGATGAATACAATATTTTGATTACACTGCTTAATCGTGTCTCAGGTCATGCAGATGCAAACAAATTTCACCCGTGGATGTATTATATCATTGGTAGAATCATCTCTGGGCAAGAGCATTATGACTGGGCATCCTTCATCAGCGATGTTATTCACGAGCAAATCACCGGTTTCCTAGCTGCGCATCAATTTCATATGTGTTCTTACCTGGTGTACTTGATTGCTTATCAGAATCAGTTTAATGGTTTGAATACGGTGGGCATACTCAGTGTACAGAAAGTCTATCGTTACTATGACCAGCTTGAGTTCACAAAGGCTGAAAGTCATTTTAAACGTGTACAAGAGGCTTTCTTAACTTATACAGTGAGAAACTTGGACCGGGAGTTGCATATTCGCATCTCGACAGTTGCCAGAGCAGCAATGAAGAATTGGGCAGATTGGTACATTCAGTTCCCTACATACACCTATATCCGTGTCTATGGATACACAGGAAAACCAGCTATGTTACCACGTTATCCTTCGGATAAAACAATATTCATGGAGTTCCTGAGGCAGCTATATGAAGTTCACAAACGTTTGCGCATCAAGCGTAAACCAGCTGCCGAGTTTCCTTTGCAATTCGGGATGTATTGGTGTAGGACGGCAGTTGATGCTAAGACCGCAGGTCAAGAGTTAGAAAATTGCAAACTCAAGTACCTGGTGGATACACGCACATATGATCCTTGGGGTCATTACGCAGCTCGCCTGGGTAATCTCTCTTATCACAAACCTACGATGGAAGATTATTGGGTGAATTGTGAGGATGATTTCGAAGTTCGCAGACGTAGCTATAGCAGGTTCTCTCTTCCACAAGTTTCTGTTTTCTTGGCAGAAGATGTGGAAGGATTGACAGAGGGTGAGGGAGATACACTTCCTCAATTTTACAGAGAGCAGGTTGATGGACAACCACTGCCGTTAGTAAACTGGTATGCCAAAGAGTTCGCATCAGTAAAGGAGAGATCGAGCAGGGTCATCCAAAATAGTATGCTTTATTTAGAAAGCAGAAGGTTGAGAAAGGCATCTATGCCTAGAGCAGAGCCGCCAACAGAAGGACTTGTATTGCCTTCTTCTTCAAAACCTAAGCAGAAGAAGAGGAGCAATCCTCCTAAAAAGAATCCAGCGCCTAGTAATTCAAAGGGAAAAGCATCTGTTGCGATTCCACATGTAGAGCCAGTCAGAGAAGTTATTCAGACTTCTCCGCAGCTTGAGGTTCAGCCCCGTATGCCGTCACCGACACCATTAGAGCAGCCTCCCATTCCAATTCACATTGATTTGGACGTAGATTCACCTCCTCGCAGCGATTCTTTTATACATTCACATTCATCAGATCCTCCTACGACTAGTACAGGTCTTTCCAGTGGGATTAGTCGGGATTCATCTTGGCTTGAGAGTCAGCTGGGAAGAAAAAGGAGGCAACCATCTTACATACTTGATCATTCAGATTTTGATCATGACCATCAAGATGTGCCTGAAAAGAGGATCAAGAAGCAGATACATATTGGGAGAAGTGCAGATAAGGAATTCATTGTTGAGACTGCTGTACCTCCAGAAGATAAGAGTCTAGACGAGATGGAAGCTCAAGACTTCGAGGTTATCACAGTTCATTTCGGTAAGAGTACTCGTCAGACAGATATTGATCTCCTACAGGTTGCTACAGATAGCGTCAAAGATAGGATGGTGAAAGATGGTGAAGATAAATCAGCTCTCAAGGCTGAAATACAGCAGCTTCGCCAGTACATTTCTAGCCTTGTACACAGGACAGGGGATGTTGTCACCGCGCTTCCACATATGTTAGAACCACCAGCAGAGCAGGGTCAGATTGATCTCTTGGTTGCATATGGTAAGCGATTGGAGGAATGGGAAGAGGAGTTTGTTGCTAGAGGTCGCCTTATACTTACAGAATTGTATCAATTGCGGTATAATGCACGTGAGCTTCGTTTACGACTTCAAGATGAGGAACGTGATTTGGCTATTAGTAAACCCAGGGATGAGATTCTGATTGCCAACTTGGGAATGTCATTTGATTCAGTCACAGAGGCAGAGGATAAAGAAGAGGTCTACATTTGGAGAACACAGTTGATCTTCAAGGCAGAGATAGAAGGAAAGATCGTATCTGAGGTGGCTGAGAGCAGAGAGCATGTTACTAGTGCACTCCGCTATATAAGAGACTTTGTGTCTCAATTACCATGTGTATATCAGCGTGTGGGTGGTGACTATGTTGAGCTTGCTGACATCCAGTTAGAGCTCCAAGCACTTATTCACGGTATTTTCAGTGGTGAGACCATTGGCTGTAAGATGAATCAGCTTACAGCCATGTCAACATTGTTTGATGAGGCAATCAGGAGAAAGGGTGAGTTCCAGTGTCAGATGACTAATGGAGAAGACATGCTGCACAGACATAGGATTCTTCGCCAAAGCTTCAGTTCCCCAGATGGAGATGCAGTCAACGACCTCGTAGATGGGTTAATTTCTCAAGATCAGGGTCAGTAGACTTCAGTTAAAGGCGTCCCACCTTTTTCCAAGATAGACATTAGACACAGGAGTTAAACTCGAGGCTTCTTTCCGAGTTAACTGGTTGTTACACATTGCATGTCTTGTCTGTCTTGGAAATATCTACAAACACTTGGAGTTTAGATTAGATCTTTCAGTCAACTGATGATAGCATTCCAGTTGATTTGCTTTCAATAAGGACGTGCATGTTGCACCTTGTCCATTTAGATTAGATGTTTCAGTTAACTGATGATAGTTTCCCAGTTAACTGTATAGTTTCATTCAATTAGGGTTTAGGAATAAGATCTTGCATGCATTGCAAGACTTTAGTTGACTCAAGGTGATTTTAGGGTTGCCTACACCTTGAAGTCTATAAATAAGAGCTTTAAGCTCATTTGTAATTTAACTTTTGCTTGATAGCATACATGCTGCGCCTACCTTGCCTGTAGTATTGCTATTATTGTATCTGTTCAAAGAGTAATTGCTGTTATAATAAATTGCTGCGCCTACCTTGCCTTCATGTTATTGTCATAGTGTTTATTCGATCTTAGTTAAATGGGGTTGCTGGTTTGATCGTTATTGCATGCGTGTTGCGTCTATACAATCTACTGTCCCAGTTGCTTACCTTTTTGTTTTGTTTATTATAAGCCTATTCAGAAGAGCAAATAGTTGCGCCTACCTTGCCTTCATGTTGCGAAACTGTACTTAAAGCTTATCGTTTGATGTGTGTGATAGTAGACTCATTTAGCCAAGCAAATAGTTGCGCCTACCTTGCCTTCATGTTGTGAAGCTGTACCAGGTTTACCGTTCATTTGTTTGTTTTAATAAACTTCTTCCCGGATTAGCAAATAGTTGCGCCTACCTTGCCTTCATGTTGTGAGCCCGCACCTGAAGTTTATCGTACAATACATTCTGCTCCATTTCCTCATGCTCTGTTTCTTGAGGAAATTGGATAGATATTAAAGAAGTTAGCTTAGTTGTAGTTACATGATCTGCGAAACCAGAAAATACTTAGCTGCAACGTTCTAGGTTTTCTTAACCTTGTGCCTCTACCAGCTGAGAACAAAAAGATAGGACATTAGTTTAGTTTTCTATTTCATGCATTCCAGCACAACGAGGGAGCTTCCCCTCCTAATTTGAAGAGCACTCATTACGTAGTGTGCATAGCTGTCCGTCAACTCACACTCCAGGGTGTTAGTTCTTACGCCAACAAATTATTCGCCATATGTTGTTGAAAATCCCTTTGTGTTGCTTAGTTGGCCACACCGCTAACCAATCCCAGAGGTTTGAAGCAAAAGGGGTAGGGAAATCTAGGATTTGGAGGATGTGTTTCCAACAATACTCCGTATAGGGGCAGGAGAGCAAGAGGTGGGATGCAGATTTTGCCTGATGTTTACACAGTACACACCTACTGGGACCTCTGAATCCTAACTTGGATATCCTGTCCTGGGTTAGTATCCTCCCCTGAGATGCTAACCATAAGAACACACTGGCTTTAGGCAAGACATCTTCCCCCCAACATAATGAGTTAGGCCATGTTTTCCTTTCCATCCTTTTTTCCTTGATTCTGTAACCCATTTTTACTTTATATTCCCCATCCGCAGAGGCACTCCACCTCAAAACATCTTCCCCCTCATTGACAAGGAAGGATCTTGCTTCCATTATCCTTTTCAGAGCCTTTTTTTGTGCTTCAGGGGCGTTAAGAGTGTTTGGGTTTTTCCAGCTCCATTTCTTAACACCATGCTCCCATATAAATCCTCCATAGTTATTTATCTTGTGACCCCACACTCTGATGGTTTCTTCCTTGATGTCCTCCAAACCCATCATGTTGTTTAATTTGGCGAAGCTGTCCCATGAATCTTTCCAAAATGATGCCTTTCATCCATCATGTACTTCCCATGAGACATGTTTGTGAATAATATCTCTGCATTAGCAAATAAAGTTCCAAATTGCCGACCCTTTTGGAGGATTGAGTACCCTGATTATGCTTATGGGCTCATTTGAGTCAAGATATTTCCTCCTCAAGATTCTGATCCATTTATTGTTGCTTGTGTACATTTGCCAGACTAGTTTGGCCCCCATGGCCAGGTTCATTAGCTTCAATTGCCTAATTCCTGCACCACCCGAAGCCTGAGGTTTACAGACCTTATCCCAGGCCAGTAAGGGAATTTTGTTTAAGTCTTTCGGGCCATTCCAAAAGAACTTTCTCATAATTTGATTAAGTTGGTCTATTATACCCTCAGGGATCTTTAGGCATGACATTGAATAGATAGGGATTGCTGCCAAAACTGTTTTAACCATGATAAGCCTTCCAGCAGATGTTAACCATTTACCTTTCCATAGTTCCATTTTCTTTTTACAATTTCCTACTACTCTGTCCCAAAAAGTGAGGCGGTTGGCACCGATAAAAAGTGGTATTCCAAGAAATCTCCCTAAAAGGTTGGCCGTTTTGATACCCAAGATTCTTGTGAGGTCGCATTGGAGGCTAGGTTGGGTGTTGAGAAAAAAGACTTTTGATTTCCTCCAATTGATGGCTTGGCCGGAAGCTTTGTTGTACTTGGTCAAAATTTCTTTGATCTTTCTTGCCTCCTTTCTTGTGGCTAATCCAAAGAGGATGGTGTCATCCACAAATTGCTGAGGTGTACTTGCTCCTACTCTAGGTGCGGCCTCAATTCCTTTCCAAGATCCTTCCTCTCTGGATTGACTTATTTTCCTACCCAGGGCTTCAGCCATTATGATAAAAAGAAATGGGGAAAGAGGGTCACCTTTTCTTAACCCCCGAGTAGAATCAATGAATCCCTGGGCTACACCATTTATTAATATTGAAAATCTTGGGCCATTTATACAGCTTTTGATCCAACTTACTATTTCCTTATCAAAGCCAAATCCAGCTAGCACATCTAACAAGAATTGGCTGTCCACTCGGTCATAAGCCTTTAAAATATCCAATTTCAGGATGATGCTTGGCAACCTTAACTTCCTTGCAGAGTGCAATGTTTCATGAGTCACGATTATCCCTTCCACAATTGACCTACCCGGAATGAAACCACTCTGTTCTTCTAAGATGATTTTGCTTATTACCAATTTGAGCCTATTGGCAATGATTTTCGAGATTATTTTGTATATTGTGTTACAAAGGGAAATAGGCTTGAATTCCCCCATGCAGTTTGCCTCCTTTTTTGGGATATGTGCTATGAAGGTATGATTGATTGCTCCTAGCATTACTTTTTTCTTCCTTGACTCTTCTACAGCTTTGACTAGATCTTCTTTGATTATTTCCCAAAAAGCCTGGAAGAAAGAAGCCGGGAAACCATCCGGGCCCGGGGATTTGTCTGCTCCTAGTTGGAAAGTGGCCTTCTTAACTTCTTCCATACTTATGGGTTTTAAGAGTTCTAAATTTTCAATGTTTAAGATCAGTTTCGGTATACTCCTGATGAATTCCTCCCTTTCTCCAATATCCACTTGTACTTCTTTTTTAAAGAGTGATTCAAAGAACCCCACAGCTTCCTAATTGATTTCCTGGTTTGTTCTAGCAAGAGACACATCATTTCTCACCAAATCTGTTATTCTGTTCACATTTCTTTTAGCCAAGGTTGAGTTATGGAAGAACCTAGTATTTTTGTCTCCTTCATGGAGCCACTGTTCCCAGGATTTTTGTTTCCAATGACATTCCATCCTTGCTAGAGATTCAGATTGAGCTTCAAATAATACCTTTTCCCTAAGATACTCCTCCTACCCCATACCATCTTTGATTATTTTCTCATTTAAGGTCTTGAGCTCGTTTTCTATCTTGTCACTTTCTGCGAAGATTTTTTTGAAATGTTCCTTGTTCCAAATTCTCAATTTTGTTTTGATATGTGCAAGTTTCTTTTGGAAGGTGAAAAGGTGTGAGTGGTTACCTATCCAAACCTCTTTCCACCAAATCGATATCTGTTCATAGAGGCTTGGATCTCTCAACCACATTTTTTAGAACCTGAAGGGAGATCCTCGTTTAAAATTATCTGGCTGCAAAACAAGTTGAATTGGATAGTGGTCTGAGCCACTCCAAGGGAGAATTGAAGCCTCCAACAATTGGTTCCATTCCCCCATCACCAGGAACCTGTCTAGTTTTTCTGCTATTCCAGAGTGGCCTGATCTTCTATTGGTCCAAGTATAAATTCCATTCTTAGTACTTATCTCTCTCAAAATATTTTGATCTATAAAATCCTGGAAGTCCATTTGAAATCTTATCAAATTTTGCAAACCTCCCATCTTCTCTGAGTTGTTTAGAGTAGCGTAGAAATCCCCACCAATTATAGTTTTAACTTCTTTTGTTTGACTCAGGAAGGTGGAAATTTCAGCCCAAAGAATCCTTTTATCTGCTGGTGCAATCGGGCCATATATATTGATCAAATTGAATTCTGAATTATTCTGATAGAGTTGAACCGAGACTACTGTCCAGTTCTGCTTATCCACCATGGGTTTGCAGCTTACTGAGGTAGGGTTCCAAAATATCCCAAGTCCCCCAGATGCCCCTATTGATTCTTTACAAATTCTTCTTCCCAACCTCTCCACCACCTCATTTTCCTTTCCTGCTCCTCCTTACTCCACTTTGTCTCTTGAATAATTAAGATATCTAGCTTATCACTGTCTATCTGACGCCTGAAGTGGCGCCATTTGCTAGGGGCATTTAAGCCCCTAGTATTCCAGCTTAAGATTTTCATGAATCCCTGGGAAGGGGGAGTCCCTTCCCATTTCTAAGGATTGTTTGTCCTATTTTTGTTTGTCCTTTGGCTGCCCCTGCCACTTTTAATTTTTCTTTATTAGGTTTACGGCCTCTTTGGCTGTTTGTTTTAATCCTTGGGGTTTTTCTTGCCGAAGATATTTGCTCAATTCCTCTTTCAGACAATATACCCTCTTGATATTCTTCAAAGCTTTCATCGAACTCCGATTCTGAATCCATACTCCCTATCTCCAGATTTTCCTCTGATCCTTCCTCTGGGACCTTATTGTTGACTAGTAATTTTGTGGCTGACGTCTCTCTCGACATCACCTTTTGGTTTTTCGTTTCTTCTTCCTTTGTTATTGCTACCTGATTTTCCTGCCTAATGTCTGTGAGATGGGGTAGATCTTCCTCCTGAATTTCGAAGACCGAGCTGATTCCGAGGTTATCTTGTATTAACCACCAAGTTGATTGGTTTGGCTCCTAGCTGATGTCCAGGAGTGATTTCCTCCCAAGCTCATACACCAACTGACCTGAATACATTGAATCCACCATTTCTTTTTCATTAAAATCCGAAGCTTGTCCCGCCTCTACTTTATTTCTACTTTTGTCCAACTGCTTATCCTGTTCTGAAGTCCTCAATCTATTGGTTTCCCATTTTTCTGGACAATCTTCCTTATCCTGCTACATTGATTTGAAGTTAGGGCACACATGCAGGTTGTCCTCCCTACACACTTCCTGACTCCACGAACCTGGTTTTGATATGAGTTCTATCATTCTAGGCACCTCCATCCCCTGAGGAATTGCTACACAGATTCGGAAGAAAGGTCCTTTCTCACTATCCACCTGAATTTTGTCGAGACTTTGAAATTTGCCTAGAAGATTACCAATTCCTTCTAATATTTTTTCTGACCAATAATTTGAAGGAAGGTTGTAAAGCCTTATCCATACAGCACTTTCCCCCACCCATTCTTTCCTTGGGTCAAAATTTGGCCTCCAATTCTCAGGATGAACTTGAGCACCCGCAAAAAAATAGGGTCCGGATTCTAGCGCCTTATTCCTTTTTCCTGGCTACGAAACATAATCAGAAACCAGTTATATCCCAAGGTGTTTACCGAAGTCTCTTCCCCCCAACTTGCACACCATTCTTCCATGGCTTTCCAACTTTTCTAACCTTCTCCCCCCCATTTTGCAAACATTCCAACGTTTCTCATTTTTTCACGAGTTATGTTAACTACTTCATTATTGACATTAAAAAACGGTATGGAGGTTGGTATGGAATTATCTTTATTCGATAGTCCCCTACTCGCACTTGCATTCATCGCTGCATCTTTGGGTGGTAGGGCTTTGATTGGGTCCATTTGTCACCAGTTTTTGTTCAAATCTCTTCTCGCTCCTGCTTTTTCCCTGAACCACCCTTTCGGTTTTGTAGCTTTCCACCTTCCGCCAGCGATGAATTCCGGTTTCCTTCCTTACACATAGTGGTTAGGTCTCACCCACAAAGGTCCTTGACCTAACCAAGCCCTGTTCCTCCTTCGCCTTTGATCCAACACAGCCTATTCCTGATGTTGATAGTAAGGATGACATTTGTCCACCCAAACACCATTTTCCATCACCCATTGGGGTCTATGGATTTCTAAACCAAGGTTCCGGCCGGGGTTTCCATATGCTGTCCAGCCCTTTTTAATTTTTTCTCTGAATTCATCAAAGGGAATTGTTTTGTCCATTTCCTCGCTCCATCTCTCCTTATTCCTTCCTCCCTTTGTCGGTGCCGCTTTCTGCTACTGACTACTGATCGCCTCTGGCGTATTGTGCCTTTGCTTTTTCTCCTGCCTCGGCTCCTGGATCCAACTGGTCTATCCGGCCTCCTTCCCTTGTTCGCGAGCAGTCGTTTGCTCTATCGCGCCTTCCTTCGCAACCTCGTTGGCTTTTTTCGGTTCCCCCATTTTTAGGTTTTTAATTTTTGAATATTATCAATCAATCATTCGATATTACATAATTAACCTAATAATATTATGATAGTATTTACAATTAATTATTTATGTATATAATAAATCATAGATTACATACTCGCAGGTTAATCTACAAGTGGGTGATTAATCGCCAAAAATTTATGAAAACGAGTAAAACGTACTTTTACTCGCCATTTGCTACAGTACAAATAATCGCCGATTTTTGCAGAGCAATCACGGGCAAAAAATGACGATTAATTGCCATTAGGTCGCCAATAAATGTGCGCTTTTTTTTTTGGCGTTTTCATGCGGATTTTTCGCGTCTTATTCATGCGTTTTTTTAGCGAAAATATCTACTTAAGCCCTCGACTTTCAATCTTTCTGCACACCCGCGTTTTTCCCATCGATTTCTGGCACGATCGAAGCTTGCTTTCAGCGCTAACTTGGAGTTTTGGCGTCGTGATTTGCAGCATCAGCTACAGGTTAGGGTTTTTATTTGTTTGATGTCTGGTTTTCATGGCTTCATACTACTTTCGAACTTCTATATGTTGCGTTCAAAATTTGCTGTCTATGGCTTCCGCCCTCTATGAGTCGTGTGTTCCCAATTCTTCATTATTTTTAAAATTTTAATAGAATCATAATGTATGAAAGTTATAGTTATAAACTATAATATAGTTTTATAATTTTATTTATATATATTATTAATAATAAATATTTTAATGTCTATAATATTTTTTTTTATTCACAATATATCAAAATTTAAAATTTAATACATTATGAATAAAAATATATATATTATAGATAGTTCATAGTAAAACTAAACTGTAATAAATTTATTATTAATAATGTATATAAATAAATAATAAAATCTCATTTTATTATTTATTTATAGACATTATTAATAATAAATTTATTATAGCTTACAGTTTTACTTTTACTATCTATGATTCTATAATATATATTTTTTGATTCATATATAATATATATATATATATTAAAATTTACAATTTAATATATTATATTATTATGAATAAAAGAAAATATATTATACAATATTAGATAGTAATATATTTATTATTAATAATGTATATAAATTGGCTTGCTCAGATGGGATTTTATTATTTTTTTTTTATTTTACAATGTACATACTCATAGTACATAGTCATACTCTGCAAAAAATAATGTTTTTGTATTAATTTCGTTTATAATGAAGCCATGAAAATCAGATATGAAATTGAAAACTATAGTTGGGCTGTGAATGTGATGATTCAAACTCAAAGTAACAATGAAAGTTTATAACTTAATAGACTTCTAGTTTTGCTTATTAAACCCTCCTTTCAGCACTACTTTGTTTCAAACTTTGTTACAAAATTTCTATGCATGGCCATGAATGATGAAAGTTTGAAACAAAGGAGTGCTGAAAGGAGGGTTTAATAAGCAGAAACAGAGATCATATCATCATATTTCATCAACATTTAAAAAGTTGAAATTTGAGAATGTTTACTCATATCAGTTATCACATATGTATGCAGTTGCACTATGCACATTGTCACATTGTATGTAAAGTTAAACAGACCTCATAAGGCATATGTGTGAAAGTTTAGTTTTAAGTTTTTAATTGTTCATAATCATTTGTCATTATCACTGTGCACTATGTGTATAGATATGTTTGAGTGTGTATATGCATGCAAATCTACCATTATGTGTATGTGACATGTGTATAGATATGTATGTGTGCACAGTGCAGTCTTGACTCTGCATACATACATACCTACACACACAAACATCGTACTTACAACTTCCAAGTTACACACACATGTTGCAAACTTGCATGCATATACCTACACACACATATATATCCACACATACACACAACTTTTGTTCATCCACATAGATTACTTGCCCATTTGCGAACTATGATTGAAAGTCTCAAAATATTTTTATAGTGGAATATCTGCAATAAATTATTAAATACAGTATAATTTTGAACAATTGCTATGTAATGACAATCTACTACTCCCACCTACAAATTTGCAACAGTCAATAGTATTAGGACTTAGAACTTAGGACTGCAATGCCAATTTGCATACAAGTAAATTAAATCAATGTGCATCCAACAAAAAATACAAATATAAGAATGAAAAAACTGAAATTAGATAATGATTGAATAAAGTTAAACAATTAGCCGATTGTTCCTTTGTACTGGATTTGTTACAACTTGCAACTTCTAATATATTTATTGTTCAACTTCTAATATTGTAGGTTACTATTTAATCACAATGGCATCCGGCACCGCCTCTGCATCTGCTTCAGACTCAGTTGGCACAAGTGTCATTGAAAGGAGACCCCCTGGTAGTCGTGATCCTACTTGGAAACATGGTTATTACGGGCCAGTACCAGGCAGTGTTATTTGTACTCATTGCAAGAAGAGGATTAGTGGAGGCATCAATCGCCTCAAATACCATCTTGCTGGTATTCCTTGTCGTGATTCAAAGGCATGTGAATTGGCTAGTTTAGAGGTAAAACGATTAATGATAGCTATTCTTGCAGCACTTGATGAAAAAAAATTGCAGAGGGAAAAAGAAAAAGCAGCCATGCAAGCAGCCATTGCTCCTAATTTGGTTGAAGATTCTGAGGTGCAAATGCAAACTGAAGCCATTGTGGGCTCTAGTCGCAGTCCATGTTTATGTGCTGGTCGCAATACCCCATCCACTTCGAGCAAATTCCAATTTTTTGTGCCCAGAAATATTCAAGGATCACAACCTTCATTGGAAGCAACTGGGTGGAATAAGGAGATGCACAAAGAGGCAGACAAGGCTTGTGCAAGTTTTTGGTTTTATAACAACCTTCCCTTCAATGTGGCAAGGAGTCCATATTGGGAGTGTTTGGTGACAGCATTGACAGTTGCAGGCAAAGGGTACAAGGCCCCTACTCCAAGAGATCTAAGTGACAAGTTACTTGAAGATGCTATTGTAGATGCAAAAAGAATTGTGGAAGAAGAAAAGAAGAAATGGCAAAAGTTTGGATGCTCAATTCTTTCAGATGGCTGGACAGATGGAAGAAACCGCACACTTATCAATTTTATAGTGGCTTCCAATGGTGTGATGGTTTTTCTAAAGTCAATTGATGCTTCCAACATAATAAAGAATGCAGAAAATTTGAGCTTGATGTTGGAGCAGGTTATTTTAGAGGTGGGCATAGAAAATGTTGTCCAAGTTGTTACTGACAATGCAGCGGCATATGTGGCAATTGGTAGATTGCTTCAATCGAGGCATCCAACAGTTTTGTGGACCCCTTGTGCAGCTCATTGCCTTGACCTTCTTTCGGAGGATATAGGCAAAATTGATTGGGTGAAACCAATTGTAGAACAAGCAAGAGACATAACAAAACATATATATAATCACCCATGGGTTCTTCAATTGATGAGAGATCACACCAAGGGGAAAGAGCTTGTGCGATCGGGTGCTACAAGGTTTGCAACTAATTTTCTAACGTTGCAAAGTATCACTAGTTTATTGACTTCCTTGAAGCAGATGTTTGTGAGTCAACCATGGGTAGACTCAACTTACTCAAAGAAGGCTGATGGAGAAAAGATTCAAGCAATAATCTTTGATAGTCAATTTGCAACTAGAGCATTAGAGATTGTCAAGGCAACTTCAACTCTAATGAATTTTCAGATTCAATCCTTTATTCTTAATTTAAAATTATATAAGTATTTTGTTTCATTGTAAGGTGTAATTTAAATTTGGTTCTACTTTGTACTTTATAGGTGACTGAGCCATTGGTGAGGGTCTTGCGCTTGGTGGACAGCAGGAAAAATGTGATGGGATATCTTTATGAGGCAATGGATAGGGCCAAAGAGGCCATCCAACACTATTACAAGGGGGATGCAAATAGATTTACCCCTATTTGGGAGATCATTGATCGAAGTTGGAACAATCAACTCCACCAACCCATTCATGCAGCGGGGTACTTTCTCAACCCCAAGTTCTACTTCTCTGATGGCTTCACGGATGCTAATGGGGAGGTTATGGAGGGCCTATTTACATGTATTGAAAGGATGACACCTGTATTTGAAGTGAAAGACCTCATTCTATTAGAGTTGCAAAAATATAAGGAAGCTAGGGGGCCTTTGTTTTCTTCCAAATTATGTGAACGAGGAAGAGAGATCCAAATACCAAGTAAGAAAAAGTGAAGCCTTATATCTTGCAAGTTATGAATTACAATTATTATTGCTTATTACTATTGTTTTATTAATATTTACAAAAACTTGAATATCTTATTTGTAGGTTCTTGGTGGGAAGATTGGGCTGGAAAAACACCAAATTTGCAAAGGCTAGCCCTTCGAATTTTGTCTCAACCTTGTAGTTCTTCTGGTTGTGAACGGAACTGGGGTTTGTTTGATGCCATTCACACGAAGAAGCGTAATAAGTTGACTCAACAACGCCTCAATGATCTTGTTTTTGTGCAATATAACCTTCGGCTTTGCACAAGAAAGGTGCAGGACCAGTCAGACGAGCTCATTGATTTGGATGACATTGATCCATACAGTGATTGGACCGTGCAGGATGATGAGGCCTCCTTGTTTACAGAGGATGAGATTGCTGATTTCGAGAGGCAAGCTATGGAGGATTTGCCTGCAGTAGAAGCAGGGGAGATTGGAGTGGATGACATTGATATGGTGGAGGAGCCATTGCCAACTACCAGCATGGTGGAGCCACTACCACAATCTTCTACGGCAAGCAGGGAGCTAGAATTGAGTGCAAGGACCGTACCACTACCCTCTACCGCCCAATTTTTCTCTAGGTCGGGGAAGAGGAAATTGTAATTGCCTAGATATGAAATTTATGATGATGATTTTCAAATACAATCATCATAAACTCATTATAGTTATTACTATTTTTACTATGCGGCTTCGTACAATGATGCCATTTTGTAATCCATATGTATTGAACAATGAAATATTATATAAAACACTCCCTCATGGTTTTTAGACTCATTTGATACATTCTGTAATTGAATTTTGCAAAAAAAAAGTGTTTTTATAAGAAATTTTGCTACTTTTTAAGTTGCCGAGTATTTCCCGAGTCAAATTTTTTGGGCTTGCCGAGTACTCTCCAATTCCGAGTATGTAAACTATGTAATAAATGATAGTCATAATTATGGAAGCAATTAAAATTTGATTTTTGACATTTATTAATTTGTTCAGCTCTCATGTGAACTCTCAATTCAACTCTAATGTATATGATGAATGCCTTATCAATGTTATTTTATAAATATTTAAAATTTGTCTATTTAAAAAAAATCCCAAATTTTTCATATAGCCATCCCCTTTGCCGTCCTCTATTGCCCCCTAAAATGGCCTAAAAAAAATCTGTCCCAAAAATGTGTCTTCCTATCCTTTGTCATCCCCGTCTTGGAAACTTTGGAGAACATAATTTTTTTTCATTTACTTTATTTGTATGTTTCAAATCCCCGTCTCAGAAACTTGGTAGAACTTTTTTTTTTTTCATTTACTTTATTTTTATGTTTCAAAAATACATGTTGCATTCTAGATGTTTTCTACAATAAGGGTTGAAGTCAGCCCAATATGATCAAAACTAGATATTGGGGTGAAAATAAACCTTGGTAGGTAAGCCTAGTTTCAATCAATAGAATCTCAAAAACAAATTGAATGACTAAATCATATTCCAATCAATAATTTTAATAGCCAAATTAAATGTAATATCCCTTTCTGATATTTTTCAAAGTCTGATCTTTTTGCAATATTGGAAGATTAACAAAATACTAAATAGCGGCATATGATACTAATATCATAAACTCTTCTAATCCTCTGAAAACTTTATTATAATGAATTGAAAACCCACAAAATGCTGATGACAGATACAATCTTTGATATTGTAGAAACCCCTTCAATATTCAGAATATTTAAATAACAATGAAGTTACAAATATGCTGCAAACCACTTACAAGTTCAGAGATAAGTCCTTTTTATGAGATAAGGTGTTATGACTGCTGAAGGAGAAATAGTATGGCAGCTGTTTAACAAAGACTTGGTATTTTGGAAATGTTACAATCCCCTTTCCAGCATAGTGAGACAACCAATGAACAACCATTTCACAATAATAAAGTCATACCTCCCTTTTGACTTAGTACAATGGCCAACTAAACAATGCTTATCACCACAAATATGTACGACAACCAATCAACAACAATGTAACAATAAAGAAAGTGGTGCGGCTAACTCTATCAATAGAATGGCACCTACAACTTTGTACAATAGGGTCACAATAAAATTATAAACTAATTTTCTATGAAACAACAAATAAGCTAAAATATTATGATATTACCTTACAGTCTCACAAGTCTGATATTAAATATGAAATCTTCAATCACCAAACTAAATTTGGAATCAATTGCAATTTTTCAACACAATTGCGATCTCTAAGTTGAATCACCTCAAATCGATGAGGGTTTTCGTCCTCTAATCCAACATGAAAATCTAAAGGGTTTGTGTCGTCCAGATTCCTTAAACCAAAGGATTTTTGTCCTCCAGATTCCTTAAACCAAAGGATTTTCATCCTCAGGTGTGAAGATGAATAGAAATGCTCAAATTCTGTAAAAAGGGTTTGACAACAATAACAATGAATAATCTCTTTTATGCCAAACTCATCCCTTTATATCCACCTTTTTAATTTGAGTTTTCTTTCCCCGCCTAACATTCCCTCCAAATGTGTCCAAAAAACTTTTAATAAAATATTGCATTAGGCCCAAATTTATAAAATAATAATAATACATAAGTCATCCCTTTTACAATGCTATGAAGTTATTCGGACAACTTAAATTAATAATTAAATTATTTCCTTAACTTTATCTCTTAGCTTACAGGAAATTAAAAAAAAGGCTATTGGTCTCCCAAATATTTTAACTCTAAAAAGGGGACATAACAATCCGCTCTTCGCAAAATTGCTTGCCTTAAAGCAATTTTAGATTTGGATGCTCAAGTATCTCTACACCCTCCCATGTAGCATCTTCAATTGGAATATTTTTCCACCACACCAGATATTATGTTATGGTCTTGTTCCTCAATTTCTTCTCTATGACCAATGATAGCTTTTGGAACCAATATCAACTTTCCTTCATCATCTCAAGGAGGCAACTCTATTAAAGATGTGATATTCTGCTCAAGTGCCCTTTTGAAGCACGAAACATGAAATACATTGTGGATCCTAGTATGTTTTGGCATCTCAAGTTAATAAGCAACCTCTCCATTTCTCCTCAAGATCCTCTACAGCCCATAAAATATGGGTTAAGTTTTTCAGCTCCCTTTTTCTTGATGGAGGATTACATGTATGGCTGCAATCTAATAAAAACCAAGTCTCCGATCTCAAATGTCCTCTGTATACTACTTTGATCTGCATAGAATTTATGTTGATTCTAAGCTTGTTTGAGGTGATTTTTGAATGCTCTCAATATATCTTGGCCATGTCTAACCAAATCACTAGTTGATTGCACTTTGCTATCAATGAAAACTAAATCAAGAAAGGTTAAATCATCATAACCATATAGTGCCATGAATGGAGACATAAATATTAAAAATAGACATATGATAAGAAGTGTTATAACGATATTTTTGCAAATACAACCATTCAACTCAAGCTAATTGTTGATCTAAAACATAGTTTCTCCAAGGGACGTGTCCCCCACCTCTCCCCCCAAAATAGCTCGTCCCTATCCCCGAGACGTCCCGGGTATAGGGGGACTGCTGGGGGACAGTCCCCTAGTGTCCCCTTTTTTTTTCAAAAGTTGGGAAACATCCCCGAAATGGGGAAACAGTCAACGGGGAAAGGGGGACGGCTGACCGTCCCGGGGACGTGTCAAAGTATGTTATAAAATTTAAAAAAAAGTATATAATAGTTTTCAGTTTTCTGGTTTATGAGTTGTTGGTTTAAATTATTTTCATATATCTTTCACAATATTTGGAACACTCACAAGATAAATATTTGCTGCTCTATTAGAGAACATAAAAATAACAAAAATTTATTCCAGGATTGTGTAAACTTTAATTTATTTGCTTGTTGTTCGCTAACAGGTTTTAGAGACAAAGACTTAGGATTTTGACCTTTTTAAACAGTTCTTCACAATTGGAAATAGGCTGAATATGAAGGTAATTTGATGCCCAAAACTCCTTGAGTGCAGCAATTGTCCCAACATTTAACTACTCAAATCCATATCAGACAATACACCAGCATTGAATTTACTTCCAGTAGTCCACACTCCTACCAAACTACAATAATTCTGCCTTCAGACACCTCAGCTATTCATTATTGTTTTGTGCCAAGTAATCAATAACCTAGGTGAAAAAATCTTCACTATAATCACAAGTGTTCGCCCAATTTGTGATCTGGAAATAACCTTATGTAATTTGATATAAGTTTATAAATTATAACTTGGAGGTTGTATCATGATTCATGTATGTTAATTCTGAATTTTCAATGTGTATTGAGTATTGACAAAGAATAATGAACACAAATGTTATATGTTAAGTTTCTATAATGTATATTGTGCATGCTTTATCCATGTTTTCATATGAATGTTTAAAATTTCCCTATATTTTATATAGCCGTCCCTTGTCGTCCCCAAATTTGGCCTCAAAAATCGGAAACTTGGGGACTTGTCCTGCCATCCCCGTCCCGGAAACTTGGGGTAACACTGAGTTTCTCAAATATCCCTCAACCCATTTATTGACTATTTCTATTTGTCCATCTGTTTGTGGGTGATAACTTGTGCAGCTGTGCTTGGCATATGTTCTATACTTGTCAAATGAAACAACTACCAAAAGGCATTGAAGAATGCATTGTCTCTGTCACTTACAATATTTTTGAGCAACCCGTGTAGCCTAAACACTTCCTTGAAAAATAAATCGGCCACTTGGGGAGCCTTGAATTTTGAAGAAATAGCAAAAAAAGTGTGCTTACTTAGTTAACATATCCACAAACATAAATGCAATCTTTTTCTTGTACCTTGGGGAGGCCTATAATGAAGTCTATGGATATGCTTTGTCACTTCTAATTAGGAATAGGCAAAGGCTGTAACAATTTTGTAGAAAAATTGTGCTTTGCTTTGTTCTGTTGACAGATAATGCATTCTCTAATATGTTTGAGGACATCCTCCTTAAGTCCCTTATAAGAAAATATCTCCTTGATCTTCCTATGTCTTGTAATATTTTGAATGTTCACTAATGGTGTATCATGGAAGACTCTTAAAATCTTTTTCTTATGGAGGATAAGACATTTGTCATTGAATACCTGTCATCCTTCACTTCCCCATCAAGGAGATTAGTAGCAAATGCATTTTTAGCATATTTTTCCATAATGGCAGCCTTTCAATCAGCAGTAATAATAGAAACCAGTGTTACCCCAAGTTTCTGGGACGAGGACAGTGGAACGAGTTCCCAAGTTTCCGATTTTTCAGGCCAAATTTAGGGACGGCGGGGGACGGCTATATAAAATATAGAAAAATTTAAAATATATAGGGAAACATTAAATATTCATATGAAAACATGGATAAAGCATGCATATATACATTATAGAAACTTAGCATATACATTTTTGTTAAGAATTCATTGCCAATATAGTTTTTTTTTCAATTACGATATGAAAATCAAAATAAAAAGAACATGGTACACTATTGCCGTCCCCCTGGCCGTTTCCGGGACGGGGACGGGGGGGTTTAGACCCGGGGACGCATCCCCTAGTAACACTGATAGAAACAGAACATAAAGTAGGTTTCTTGGAAAATTAGCAACTACATTCTTTTTCCCTTTCATGTATCCTATGTTGAAGCCATAAGCGTGGAGCTCGCTTACCCACTTTTGTTGTCTATCATTCAATTTTGGCTGGCCCAGGAATTTTTTCAAACTATTATGATCTGTCTTTACCACAAATCTCCCACAAGTTAGATATTGTCTAAACTTGAACACTAAAATGTGCCACTTGTACACTAATCATTGTATAAAGGACAACTGAGTCAAAGTGAACCCAAAATGAATGGCAAAAGTGGAGAGGATGCAATTATCACTATTACAAGAAGAGAGTGGCTCACATGTAGACCTTTATTTACATGCTGCTTCCTATCACTGTCTCTCTCAAAAGGATGATGTCCTCAAAACTTTGGACAGCAAGACCTTAATGATTCTAGAGATGAGCATTTCCAACAAGAGAGAGCATCTAACTAGGGTTTTAGACGAAAGCCCTACAAGATAAATTGATGGAACATTTTTGAAAGCAAAGTGGGGTCTTGCTCAGAAATTTTTAGATCTTGATCACCAATCTTGGACATTTCATCCTTAAATTGAAGATATCTTGAATAAAATAACCAGAATTATAAGGAAAGGAAAAGTCAAGACTGCATTTCTCTAGACAAAATTGGTAAGGTCCCTAAATCAGCTAAGGGCCTTGTAGATCTGAAGCAAAGAGACACACTTTATCTCATTCATTATTCATGTGGACATTTGTATGTAGGAGAAACAACATGGTCAATCCAAGAGAGATTATGTGAGAATGCCATGGATATTTAACATTACGGATATGTTAAATCAGCTATAGCAGAATATTCACATCTCAAAACTATTGTAGCTTATATTGGAGAGGAAAAATTTGTTGCAGGAGAGATTCACCTTGCAATGTGTAGGCTTAGAGAAGTTGTGGAGATTGCTAAATGTCCTGACAACTTAGGGATGGTGACCCTGACTTGGGGCATTCTTGGAAACCCATTATATAAGGAATTAAAGAGGGTTCGGACACAGCCTTATAGTTAATTTTGTGTTAATCAGTTTTCTCCTTTTATAAAAGAGGATGGCTATTTAATACTTTTTAAGATTTGTTTGTATTCACATTCAATTCATTTGATTACTATCTTTGTTGTTGTGGGTTATCATCTGGTTTTCCACTTACATGTTTAGTGGGGCAGTGTGCTATTTAATTCTGTTTGAGAAAGGTATTTCTTATCTCTAAGAACTTGTAATGGAGTTATCTGTATAAGGAGCTCTGGATCTGTAATCTTTTATCATTCTTGTTGTGTTGAATGTTGACTGGTCTCTAAGCAAATCCAAGCTGATGATAACTTTCTTCTGCATATGCAGTTTCTGACTCGTTTTCTAAAAAATCCTTATTTATACTCTTAGGCCAGTCTTGATCTAACTTATTAAAGTTGTTAACCTCTTCAAGTCTTTAAAATATTCCATGCGACTGGAAAAAGTTAAAATAAAGAGAGAAATGTTTTCATTCCCTATTTCTCCTCACAGAAGTCCTGGCCTGCTGAGTCAGCTAATAGCAATGTAATCATTCGTTCACTTTTTATTTTTTTTAAAGATGGACTTCAAATATCTACTGAACCAGTTGAAATTTATAAAACCCCTTAATTTTAAAATAACTGGAAAACATTTCAAGTGCATAGTGTGACGTTTGCAACTGAATTCTGACAAAACTCGTTTGAAATATGTCAGAGATTAATCAGGAATAATCAAATCTCCATAATGTATCCAAATGCATGTTTAATTATTTTATACAGATTTCAGTTTATTTGTGTTGTTTTCACTTTTACTCATTATTCCACTCATACAACCTTTGGTGTGATCTCAGGAATTTCAACTGTACACACCTGAAATACTGTAGATAATATTTAAGATATATATCTTTTTCCCCTTTTTTAATGAGCCGTTACTAAGACATCCTGAAAACTAGTGTTAATGCTTTGTTTAAATTTAAAAGTCAACGGCATTGCTGATTTATTGCTCATTCAGTCTGATAAACATCAAGCATGGTTTGAAATGTCATAAATTTTGAAATATGTTAAGATATATGACTGGCTTGGGTTCACAACAGAATATTCTCAAGGGTTTTGGATATCTGTATTGACTCTGATAAGTAAACTGCACAATGTAATATATATTCTGCAATTTTCACACAGACAATTCTAATTTCTACTATTTCCAAATTGACAAAATGAACAACATGAAACCTTTATTTAACTCAATCTGAACTCTGACTCATTTTTTCGGTAACTTTTTTAAAGAACTTTTCAAACAATTTATTTCTGAGTTTTTTTATTGTGTCATACAAAACTCCCCTTTCTATGGAATTTTCTTTTGAATGCACATTGGAAATAGAAACGACTCACTAGCATTCAACACCACTAAATTATTTGTCCTTGACTCACCTGATTTCACTCTCATTTCCTTGGCCATTGTGGTTGAATCTTTCATCTTTGTAAATACCTTTGCCTTTCTTCATATTCTTATCACCTCTCCATTTTCTAAAATTCACCAGTGTCAACAACTCCCAAATCTCAATAACTCTCCTTGTTCGTCTTTAATAGGGGGCATTTGAACCTTTGTTTGATGTACTGGCCTTGGGATTTCCCACTTTTAAACATTTTGATACTATGTAAGCGATACATACAATGCATAATGCTTAACATGTAAGGAACATCTTTGCTTTACTCAATAATATATTGAAAACGCAAAAAGTCATGCCTAACTTATGTGATATTCTGAATCAACTATCGGAAGAAATGATTCACCTAACTACATCAATATGATATGTACAAATGTACATGACATTAATATGCACTTTATTAGGCTATCAAATATAAACAAAACTGTACTAATGCTAACCATTGCCTTACTCATAAAGCATGATGCTTGATATGCCCATAAGAATGAAATTATTACCTATATGAAACTCTTTTGAACAATTCAGCTGCTCATTCCAAAATCCAAACTTTCCTGTTTCCAGAATGAGGTCCACTGGAAGGATGTTACTCATGTCCACTTTCTCCTTCTTAGACAGTCTCTCCTTCCTGTTCATTGTGCTTACTTTTAAAATTCTTATAACACTGTTCATGGTTAAGACATGTTTAAGGTGTTTGCATTTACTGTGAGCTAAATGTTGTCTGTTTGTGTTTGTTTGTTTTGCAGGATCCATATCAATATGAAACAGTTTCTGGTTTTGTTTGTAGGGCTTTTGGATATATTCCAAGAACAGGACAGAGCATTGATATAGTTCTTGACAAAGGGAATCTTGAAGACAATGAAGATTTTGGAGAGAATGGAGTGCATCATCATGAAGACCAACGAGAAAAGTTTCAGAAATATAAACTGGAGGTTTACTTTTTCTTAGACAATTTGTTAGATATATGTTACATGTGTTGTATAGTAATCATTAACTGGTTGTTTGGATTTGATAGTACAAGAGATAAGCTAGCTTGTAGGCAATTTTAGGAATTATGTGCTTGTATATGAATTTCATTATTTCTACAACTTTAAAAACTATATGCTCTGGAAACAGATAGCTGGCTTGTGCGCTAAAATTAAAAAGCTTTTAGAATCCCTTTGAATAATTTAAATTCAACAAATATTAAGGTAATTTATTAGCTAAGAGATTTTCTTCCCCTAAAACCAATATAAGTTTGGAAAACTATCCATGGAAGAACTTTGTAATTGATTCCTTAAGTGAAACGTGCAAAAGAATGTATCTAGGCATAAAATATAGTTTGGATATATGGATTTATTTTATAAATAAGGAATGCATCAAATAAGAGTATAGATTTCCCCATCCTTATTCTATTTTGTTGGCTTCACATTAACCCAAGCATGGAGATGGATAAAATTGTGTGAAAAAAACATTGCACAAAACAACCTGATTTTGTAAAATAATGGGAAAACTGATCATCCAAAGTTCAAATGCTCATGGTATTTTCAAATTTCAACAACCACAATGATCCAAGCACAAGATATCATGGTTGTCATCCATAATGTTTGCCCTGGTGATCTGTCATGAATTTCAAAGATCTCAAACCTGCAAAATCATATTTATGTTCAAATTAAAGTTTTGGATGTGTGGTTTCTCTTGAAATTTTGAATGCATTACTTTTCCTCATCTTTGTTCCAAATTGATGCCTTCACATTACCCTACAACATGATCATAGGAAAATTTGTATGAACGATCTGTAAAGCTTGACTAAATATGCTATGGAATAAAATATATTTTGACTCAAAACTGTCAATGAATGTGGATTCTTGAAGTAATATCCAAGTCAGCTAACACAATAGAAGTGTCATAGCACATTGCCTGGCCCTTTGACTATGTTGCCAGTGCAGGTTTGGGTTTGGCAATCCACCTATTCTTTAACTTTGGTTAAGTACATCTATAAAACTTATATAATAGCCATAATTTGCATAAAAGATACAAATTTAAATGCAGATAATAGCTGATAATTGGTAATGTCAAATGTTAAATATAAATCAAAATGGTTTATGCTTGTGCAACTACACATGGAAAATCAAGGCAAAACATCATATTTCTCTTCATTGAGAGCATCAACATCATCAGTTGGTTCATTAGAATGAGAAGCAGTGCCACTGCCATTCCCTCGAGCTGCACTATGCATGTCCTCTGTAGCAAGCCTATGCCCCTCAACATTGACCAAGACCAAGGAAAGATATGCAACAAAAGCATCCAAGTTGGGACGCTCTAGCGCTACATCCTAATGTCTCATCATCCCCTCATTGTACTTGATTTGCTTGTATGAGAGGAGGTGCATGTTGGAATGCATGTACACCAACTCCTCTATCTTTTTAGCTGTCAACCAGTTGTGCTTAGCTGAGTGGATAAAAGAGCGTATACTTCAGTTCCTTAGCTGAAGAAGAACTCACAACCTATTGAGATTCAAAACAAAGTCCATACAAAATTTAAAATGACATTTTCCAAGGAAAAATAAGAGTAAAAAAATTAGAAGTACACTCTTGGCCATGGATGTACCATTGTGTATGAGTGTTTGCGTACATATATTGAAGAATGTTGATGCTATGACATGTTGAAGTTATAAGCTTCCCAAACTCACCCACAACTATGTCCTCTACATTTGGATCAAGGAAGAATTTAGTGAATGTTGCATTGGACCCATCACTAACTTAAATGTCTTTGTATGGTTGCATTATCCTAGGTGAAGAAAGTATCTTCTTGTTATAACACTTAGGGGTCAAAGCAAATGCTAGGAGATGTAGTGGAGTGGTCATCTTATTCCACCATTCAATTATGATTCTTTACACCTACTTTAAAAATGTTTTAGAGAGATCTTGCTCCTTAGCTGCAATCATGCCTTGTATTTCTATCATAGATCCATTGTCATCATATAACTTGCCCAAACATTGCTGATCTCTATCAATGAATTTGATCATACTCATAATGGGCTCAATGAATCTCAACACATACCCTACACAAGCCAACAAATCATCATCCAACACCAATGCTTCAACCTTTTGGCCCCTCTCTATATTATTCTAACTCCATACACCCCAAAGTTTTCTTGATTACCATGGTGCTCAATGCTCGTCACGCTTTCACAACTTGTCTCAAGATGATTGTTTGCAAAGCAAATCTAATGTCAACAACATAATGTGTTAAAAAATAAAAACAAATTAAATAAAATTCCACATTAAAACATAATTCACTATTTTATTTTTATTTTTATTTAAAAACAAATTAGATGATATAAAATTTTAAAATTGAAAAAAAAAAAAAAATTTAAAATTTTGAAGTTTCAAAAAGTTATCCTCAACACCAACTTCAAGAAGGAACTAAATATGGCTTGTGGCATATGATGATTGGTCACAAACATTTTGTAGTTAGTTTAGGATGACTATTATTATGTTTTGATAATATGGATTATTTGACTATTTCGGCTTTCAATTAGTTATAACTATAAGAATCGGTTAATCAATAGTTGTGTTCCTCTTGGCAGTTGTTGGGTCCTTTAATACATTTTGTATTGTCAAGGAAAAGAGGATGATCTAGTTTGATCCAATCTGATCCTTGGCTGACCATCTTTGGTCTAATTCTATAATAATTTTATGTGCAAATAAAGATATACTTTTACTCCTCTATATGTTATGCATTGTTATTTTTGTTCATAATTTCAATCATTCTTTTTATCAGATAGGAGAGTAAACATTGGCATTGTTGCCTTAAAAAGAGATTGGGTCCAATATAAGAGATTCACCCCCTTAGACCCCAATAAAGGTGGGAAGAGACCACAACATGGTTAGGATCAAGAGATTAGACAATCTCTAAGATTGGTAGAACAAAGAGAATGCAGAAAAAGACTAAGGGAGGTCACTGAAGCCAAAGTCTATCCCAAAGTAGGAGTCAAATTCATAGCGTGATTAGGGGTTGTAGTTGGGAGAGACTGTCACATTTCCACTACAAATTTCACACGAAGGCAAAGTGGGAGGAGACAACAAGGCACTTTCCACTACCAGATGAAGCATGGATTGATCTCTTAGATCAAGTTGAAAAGTCAAAACAAGATTCTCTAGACAAGGGAAGTTGGGAGATGGAGTCAAATTCCTTCACAAAAGCATACAAGCAACCTTCGGGGCATTGAAGGAGAAGAAGCTGAACCAAGGGTGTATAAAAGAAAAATCTTAAGGTGAAAAAAGTGTGTGGAATGTTGAAGCTGCAAGAAGAGTGGAGGATTCCCATGTGACCAAGAGTGCGAGAGAACGAAAATTCCGAATCAAAACTCCCTAGCAAGCATGTTTTAGGTGCTAGGTTTGCATCAAAACAAAACCATGGTAAGCTCTAGTGAAGAAAAGAAAAATTTGCCCAAGTTTATAAGCAATGGATCAAAGGATCCCATTAGGCACTGTAAGACTTGTGAAACAATTTGGACAACAAATGGGCAAGATGATAAAACAATTTGGCTATGGTCTTTTCTAGCCACCTTGTGAGGTGTAGCAATTGATTGGTATATAGAAATTGACCAAGTATCTTGAAATACATGGGAGAGATTAAAGAATGCCTTCAATGAAGAGTTTAATTTGCTTCGATATGATAATGAAATAGTAGCAGAAATTTACAAAACAAGACAAGATAAGCACGAAAATGTACAAGCTTATAAGTATAAACTTAAAGAACTACTTGTAAAGTTAGAAAGAGAACCGGTGGACAGTCTCAAGGAAAGATGGTTCATCAAAGGTCTAATATCGTCATTATGAAAAAAGATGAAGGTAGTACCACCCTCTTCCTATGTAGAAGCCTACAATTGGGCAATGTAGATAGTGAAGACAAAATGTCCAATGGTGGAATAAAAACAGAGGAAGATGGAAGTTCAAATGACAATAGTGACAATGAATCAGGAATGGTACAAGTGCTCCAAAGGGACATGCTCCGAATGATAAAATAAATTAAGGCTACGAAAGAAACTAATGAACTATGGTGTATAGTGTGCAAAAGTGTAGGTCACACCAAAGGTAATTGTCCTAGAAAAATGTTTTGTGAGATTTGTCAAGTTATGGGTCATTTAATAAAAGAATGCCCATATAATTTATAGAACAATACACAAGTACTCTTTAAATAGGGAGAGTAGTCCACTCCACCGAAGCCACATAATGCATCTCCAAGCAGCTATTGAAATGAAAGAGGAGGTCAAATAGAATACAACCCCAAAGGACATCCGATCATACAATGCCAATAATGTAATGAATTGGGACACTTTGCGAGAAATTGCCAGAACAAGTAGGACAAATTGCAACTATTGTGCAAATGGTGTGTACTTCGAGACCATGAAGACACCGGATATCTGAAGCAAAAGGATAGCATCAACATGATTGATGTTGAAAGACATAACAATTTCTTGGTTGTTACTTGGCCCAAGCAAAGAAGGTTATGTACCTGGACCCACATATAGAACAAGAAAGACTTCGTGAAGCAAGAGCCAAAGTGGAGCAATCTATGGATAATGAATGATGCTACTCAAATGCAAATGCAAGTACGATGACAAATCAATTACAATTCGAGAAAAATATTACAAGGCAAGTACTTCAAACTACCATACCAATTATAGTAATGGATTTATTACAAAGTATTCTTGGACTCTAAAATGCTATGACTAATATTGTATTAGGGTAAAATGAGATGGTGCATGCTATGACCCATTTGAAATCTAGAGAGAATGAAGACCCAATAGTCGAACTTCCATTGTCAAGTGACCAAGTGATTGATCCAATGTTATTGACAATTACCATGGCAAAGAAACCAATGGTGGTAAATATGGAGATCCTTGGAAGGAATCTCACTAATATAATTGTTGATGGCGAGTTTGGTGTGAACATACTTTTGGAAGACACCTAGAGAAGTCTAGTTAAGTCAACCATTTGACCCCCAACTTTTCAACTTGTGGGTGCAAACTAACAAGGCATTAAGGTACTTGGAATTTTAATGGGCCAAAAGGTAATTACCAAAATCTAAGAATTTTTGTTGAATTTTGTGGTTATTCCATTACGAAAGAAAGTGTATGATGCATTATTGGATCAAGGTTGGCTAGTAGCATCCAAAACCGCCACAATTGGAAAAAGAACACAATCTCCATAAAAAACAAGGGTCGGAAATATACAATTGATATGAAAAACGAAGCAGTGTGAGGAAGTAGCTTCCTTAGATTCGTCTAATTTAGACTTCAAAGAAGAATGGATAGAGAAGTAGGATCAAGTTTCAATGGAATCGAACAAGAAGGGAATTTGGAATTATAGTCATGTTTGGAGGCTAAAACAAATTTTCTTTGTAACTTGTTTCATTGTTAAATAGAGGACTATGAGGTATTTCCATCAAACTGCAATTTTATTGAAGTTATAGAGATCAATGAAGAAAAACAAATGAAAAATGACTTTGACAAGTTGGACAATTCATGTTTGCTAGGTGCAATACAAGCTTCTCAAAAGACAATAGTTCCAATTTTAGTCGAGACAACTAATTTTACTAAAGATTGCAAAATTAATGAAAGTGCATCTTAGAGGAATAGTATTAATATATTTGATTTGGAGTGTCTTCAATTCAGATCAACTTCACAAAAAAATTATGGAAAAAGAAAAAATACCACATTAATCAGACAAAAAAAGGAAAAAATCGTGGCCCACAAAATGAAGCTGGAAAAAATAAAGCAAAAAGGAAAATATTAAATGGGTTAGAAAAGAATAGAAGTAAATTATAAAATAAAATAAGAAAATTTTCAATCGTATGGCAACTAGAAAGGAAAAATTTTAAAAATAAAACAAAAAAGAATCACTTTGACCGTACGGTCACCCTGTGACCCCACCATACAACAATCAAGAGCAAAACATATTAAAATAAATAATAATACGCTCTTTTGAAGCGGTACGACCAACATTGAGCTCTCCATTTCTAATTGTACAACCTAATTTGTTTGCATCTTATTATATTGTACAACTTCCTTGTTTGGCTACCATATGACTTCATTTTCACATTGCTGCTATATAGTCTCCTACTATGATCGTACTATCTCATCCAAATTTTGTTATACATCCAACACTTTAATTCCTTCACCATATGGGCCCTCCAATTAATTTTCTCCATCATATGGTCAATTCAATACATCTACATTGTACGACTACTATAGAAGACTTTAATTGGTACCTTAAAGCTCAAGTTTTACTATTTGTTCATGCACTGTACGGCTTGGTCTTTACCTACTAATTTTGTATGTCTTCCAATAGTTGTTGTATGACTTGCTCAAGGAAGTTGTAATATATGGTTTGACAACTTCCACCTTCACACAGTTGTTGTATGGTATGTTCAGCATAATTTTAATCTTCCAATCTTTATTGTGCAAGACAGTCAAGCTGCAACTACTTCACTTGTACAACCATTATGGGCTTCTCTTGATCATTTTACAAAGTATAGTGTTGGTAAATATAGAGAATTCTTCCTGCAAGTTGCTGAGTTGGATGAAAGTACATGACAATATTTTCATGCTCAATGTGCTTTTGAGATGCCTACAATACTTCCTGGGTTTAGTGATCACTTGGATGCAACATTTTTAGACCCCAATATGCAGTTAGATTAGGTTCCTTGGTTGGTTCTCCATTGATTGACATGCGTCTGGGATATGTTGGTTCTACTTCTACTACGCATGTACTTCCAGGTCTGTGTACAGGTTCTTCGTCTACAATGTCATCACTAGTCTTTTCTTTGTTTGTAGCATTGTCACTAGTTTGGAACACCTTACCTAATGCTACTTGTTGCTTCATTGTTTTTTGTTGTTTGGGAGACAAATTTTTCATTTGAAGGGATGATGTATGTTGGTGCCCCAACCTATTGTTATTATTTTGCTCAAGTTCCTTCTAGTTTTTTCCTTTGTTGGCCCATTGTTTATAAATGACTTGAGATATTTTAGACGGGCCTTTGTGTTAATATGACTTTTTCTCCCATGTTACATCCCACCTTCTAGTTCATGACAATTGTCCATGCTTGCGAAATCAAAGATTTTAAGTCTTTATTGTCAGCCTTTTGCTGAGATTTTGGGTTTCGCCAACATGCTAAGGATGAAGCCTAGTGTTTGTTTGGGGTTGAGGGCTATCTTCAAACCAATGATATTTGCTAAGTCAAAGTGACACTTAGCACGATCATATTGTGTTTGAGAAGGGACAAGTTTGACATAATTTCCTCCTTGTGCAATTGGACGAAATAGATGAGTCAACAATTATGTGGGCCCTACATGGGAATTTCATTTGGTGGAGATTTCAAGTGGTTTCCAAATGACCTGTGGTTGCCAATAATGGTTCAAGGGTTGATGCCAAGTGGTGACATGCAAGGAGAAAAAGATGAGGAAACAAAGAGGAGGCCTGTTGCTTGCATCGAGGATCTCGTTCATGTTGCAAACCACATTCTTAGTGTCGATAGGCACTCAATGCACTAGATAAAGAAGTCAAAGGTGTGATGAGGAAGTAGACAGCCCATGTCATCATAAAGTGCATTTTAAAAGGGTTTCTAGTGCCAAATGTAGTGGCACTCCATTTACTCACCCAACTACCTGCTTGCATCTTCCACCTACTCTCTTGCCCCTCTTAGACACCATTACTGTATCTTGCATGGCTCACTCAACCATTTTCCCGCCCTTTGTGGATGCTATTAATGACCAAAAGCGACACCTATAGAAGGAAGATTGTTGCCCATACTCTACAAGCACATTAAGACATGATTGGGCATGAACTTAAAGTACATAAATGATGGAAAAATCAGACATTAAGGCATGGCCACCACCTGTAACTACAAAATATTGTGGATTTTTAGGACTCACGAGCAGGTCTGCATGTTTCCCATTTTGGGAAACTTGCAAAGGGGATATATATGCATCCTTTTTTATTTTAGGAGGATGGCATTTGGACTAGAGAGGTGCATAGCAAAAAGAAGAATCACACAATAGAACCAAAGGGTTCACAGTACCAAATCTGGGTATTGGATTTTTGTTATTGTAATGATTTGATTTTATCCCAAGTATGCAATAATACATGTAACCATTGTAGATCAAGTGATTAAAGGTAGATTTGGCCTCAATTGAGTGTCTACCTGTACATGGTGTGCATTTTTAGATGTGTTTTTTATTATTTGGCCAGCCAGATGACTATAAAATCCCTGTAAAGCTTTTACAAGGTATCTTCTCAAAAAAATAAAGGAAATGTATGGGTATGTTCATGGATTACTTAGACTCATTTCATAGTCTGCAACTATCAATTGTTTTTTTGAATGTATGTTTAGAGCCTATCTTGCCTGTGCGTTTTAAAAGGCATAGTCTTTTGTGATATCTTGATTAAGGTATCACCTTGGTTTCAATTATTGCATATTTGAATGAATTTAGAGACTTTGTTGCTCAATTGGATAAAAGCATTGGTTTGTTACTGGCTCCTCCTCATCGTCCTCTACACACTCAAAGTACATCAATTTAAACATATTTTCAGTTTCATTACTTTTAGGGTATCCCAACTGCCATGTCTAAATGTCCACAACACCAAAATGGGTTATCATAAAACACATCATTGATGGCAATGTGGCAGATCATATGTTTTAATAAGGTGCTCGACCTTGAGTTTTGCAAACCAGCATACAGGCACAAAGTGACAACCGAAATAGGGGCGCTCTATGTGATGGGTATGGCTTGTGTCAAGGTAAGTGGTGTGCTCCTATGGTAACATCCATTACAACACCCTAGGGAAACCCCCCTTGGTCTTGCAAAGCTAGAAGTGAAGGAGCTCTTACCCACCTCAAAAATTGGTTCTAAGTTTGCCCAACCTGAAAATAGGTTTCATGATATTCTTCCCAGGTTTGACACCCTGACACTTGGGAGACTATTCAGCCTTGGGGATTTGGGGTCTACAACTCAAATCACCAACAATGTAGTCAGTGTACAATAACTCTTATTATGTTTCAATAATATGGGTTATTCGACCATGTATTAATTGTTTGTCAACTTTCAAGTAGTTATAAGAGTTGGTTAATCGACGATTGTGTCCCTCTTGGAAACCATCAAGTCCTTTAAATAGATTTTATATCATCAAGGAAAAGAGGATGATCTAGTCTAATCTAGTCTAATCCTTGGTTGACCATATTTTGTCTACTTTTGTAATAATTTCATGTGTGAATAAAATTATACTTTTACTCCTCTATTTGGTATGTATTGTTAATTTTGTTAATTATTTCAATTATTCATTTAATCAGATAGGAGAGTAAACACATTTGAAACTATTTAGCCTTAGTGTAAATTTCATTGCATTCACTCAATCTATACTAAGGTTTTGCATCATCAAGTTGAGTGAATAAACAAGAGATAATGTTTGAAATATGTGCCTATATCTCATTTCAACCAACCCCCCCACAACCCTGTCTATTATGTGTAATGTCCCCTTCTCAGCAGTGATCTGACAGTTGGCCGTTAGTCTATCATGGTGACCCGTAGACTACTCGGAAGTAGAAATTAGGGTTCCCTATCTTCTGGGAGGATGTTTCAGCTTTTTCTGGAACTTGCTTCTGGAATCTTGGTGTTTGGTTGGCAACTCCTTTCTGGGTTTTCAGAGAGCTTCGCGTTGATATGACTTGCATGATGATCCGAGTGAATTCCTGGATTTACTATTTTTAGTAAATTCTATTTCTGGCAGTGGTCCTGTTTGCTTCAGTGCATTTGGCTTTCCTCCTCAGATGGTTCAGCTGGCAGAATCAAAATCAGTGCCTGGATGCAGTTTCTGGAGAGATAAGTTGTTTTAATTAAAATAATGTTTTATTTTAATTTTAACCCCCTTGGTCTAGCTTCATGACTTAAGTTGTTTTAAAAAGGGGGGATTTTATGGGTGGGTGCCTCATCAAGAAGTTATGTGAATTATTGATAATTTACCAAAGAGGAAAAAGGGACACGCCAACATGAGAAGAGAAGGTAATTTTAATTTAATGAGATTTTTCACTAAGTGAAAAGGGACGCCAACTTTGAGGAAAGGTAAGTCAACATGGGATTTCGAAAATTGGTTGACTCCTGGGTTTGGCGCACTTTCTAGAAGCTTCTAGGATGCTCTTCAAAAGTTATATAAGGGATTGCTCTTCTTCATGTTTCTTATCTTATGTCTTGAGTATTGTTATGCTGCCGGAATGGTGCCAAAGTTGCTTCGAGGGATGCACACCTCCTAGCTGGCTTGACTTCTTCTTGAAAGATAGCAACTAGTTGAGAATAGGTTACTTTAGAGTGGCTGATCTGGTTTTATGCTCATATGTTTGTGAGTGATTTTATTTTGCTTATGGGTATTGTGGGAATGTTTTTGGATGGTTGAGGCGACCCCTTCCTCCAAATCTTAGATTTTATTTCCATGTATTGGATTTTATTAAACAAAATCGCCCCTTCTCTTGGGCCGTACCATTCTGGAGTTGCTTGGTTTTGTGTGCCAATTAAATATGGAGTTTCTGAGTTGATTTTGTGCTTCCATCTTGGGCGCCATCAATCTTAGGACTTATTGCATTTTATCCCATGAAGTTTGAGTGAGTTTTGAGGGAGTTGTCATTAATTTAGTGGTTTTTTGTGTTGCTGTTCATCCAATTTCAGTGCAGGTCTGTCGCAATCAAATTATCAAAAATGGGGTTTGTGAGCTAGATTTAGGTTTGAGAGATCAAATAGGTTTAGAGGAGTCTTCACATTTTATCATAGCAGTATACACTTGTTCTTGAAGACAAGCAATTATATCTTATTGTAAGCTGAGTAGTAGTACTGCCAGCATTCACGATTATTTGCCATTTCCCACGATTGTGGAAGAGACTGGTATCCTTTCAGTCTATAGTTTAAGTTTAATTACCACATTCCCGCTGAACAAGTGGAAGAGGCTGGCTTGCCGCCTACTTGCTTAATGTAATGCATTCTCATCATTTGCTAATCGGCTGAGCCATCAACATGCTCCCGCTGAATAAGTGGTCGAATTGCATTTTATTTTCAATACTGTACTTTCATTCCAGTCCTCCCACTGAATAAGTGGTTGAGTGATTGCACTTCCTTTCTGTTACTTTCAGCAAGCTCTTGTTATGCTAACGATCCCCTTTCGTGTATACTTTCAACCTTGCCCGCATTGGGATCTGGGTTGATCAGAGGAGAGGGTTACATTCAGCTGGTTTATGTTTGCACTAATGCTAATGGGTGAATTTAGCTGTGTAACAAAATGAAAAAATTGGCAGGTATATTTCATTATGACTTGGACAATGTTTTGAGGTACCACTATCTCAATTGGCTCAAAACATCTTGGTGATGAAATTTGCATCCTTCACCTTCCTCTTACAATCAATTGCCCTAAAAAAATTTGCTCCTCTAGGGCACATTGCAATGACATCAATTAAGGGTTTGTCTCTACAATCTTACATCCATCAAAAATAGACACACCCATTTTGGCCCATGAATCCCTAATGGACTACAATGAATTATCTATATTTTTTTTCTTGGCCAATAAGGTTATGCATACAATTTAATAGCCAAGACCTAAATTCCCTTTAGGGCCCTCATTTATCTCCCTCGCCATTTCTTGCTAGTATGGTGATCTTATGAGTTTGAGAAGAAATCCATTGGTGCACAACACACAATGAGTTCATCTACAATGTCCCCCACTTCATTCTAAAAAGTCCTTCCTAATGGGCCCTCATCCTTTGTTCTTTTGTGAGAAATAGGGGTACCATTATCTTCTTCCTAAGATAATGTTGGAAAAAATGGACATGTGGCAGCCACTACTAGCCCTAGAGGTGACTTGTGGGCTCTTTTCTTTGGCAAAGGATGAGACATTGATCAAGATTTCTTGTTCATATTGTTAGCTTCCTTTTGATGGTTAATATACCTAAGAATTCATCCATTTGCCAACCCATGTTTGGTCAGCCCACTACAAGTTCTAATTCTCTGGCTAGAAATCACACACAAGTTTTTTATATGTGGCTCTAATAGTGCCAAAGATAACCCTTTCTCCAGAAAGCTACTCAATCATTGTCATGTGTCGTCAAATCAGCATAGAAGGGTCAATTTTGGAATTCCTAGCTAACCCTTGGCCCATAGAGTTAAAGCTCACTTCTATTTTAGAATAGTTGTGTATCTACAAATAAATACAATATCAAGAAAAATGATAATGTATCCCTATACTACAATTACTTGTTAAAAAGAATAAGATATTAAAAAACAATAACAAACCATTTAAAAAAAAAAACTCTTGTCAAGCTTGGAATAAATTCAAAGGAACTTTCAAACTCACCTTGAATGGAGATTCTCATTGTTGCAAGATGATCAATGAACAGAAAACCACATTTGCAGCCCTAAGCAATGAGTAGAGATAGAATTTTAGGTGAATAAGGAACGACAGTAGGAATTTAATGTACTTTTGTTCCAAGTGTATTTTAGGTTGTTAGTGACTTGATAGTCACTTTATAGGGTTAGTTTGGGTAAGATTCATGAACCCTTTAACACAACTCTTTGAGGCAATCACTAAAGCTCCATTTGGATTTGAATCTTGTTGCCATCAAGCTTCTTTAATTATGAAACATTGAAAACAAGTTGGAGATGAGATGATGGAAGTATTTCCAACTTAAAAGACGCATTGCTAATCTTATGGATCACCTTTTAGGGTGTGTAGAATTTAGCAGCCAACTTGTCAGATTTTTTCATTGGGAGTCAACCACTTATATGGTTGAAGTGTTGAGGAAGACCAAACATTCTACCTTAATATACTTTACTCTTGTGGTGGCATGATGTTTCATTTGCAGTGTTCCATAGGGACACATTCCTAGGCTCTAGGTGATGTCCCCAACATCTTAGGCACTTGGTGGGAACATGCATGTTTTTAAGTTTGGACAGGCTGCTCTATTTGATACAAAAAAGTAAAAAGGTGATCTTTTAAGAGGAAAATGCTAAACCACCCAAAAAAGCTAAAGGGAGAGTATCATCAATGCAATTTTAGCATATATTATTTAATTTTTAAAATTTTAGCTGCTTTTAGTTTAAGTTGTTCTAATGGCTGTCCCCACGTCTCTAAAATTTAGGGAATGTGCCATCCTAAAAACCACATCTCCATGTCCCTGCATACCCCTATCCCGAAAACTCAAAGAAACATTGTTCATTATGTTTATATGCCATCATGATTTTCTCTTTGAGCATGCACGAGACATTTGTTGTGTATCATATATGATCTTCTATCCCTTGCACTCTTGAGTGACCCCCAAATAGGAAGTGAATGATATTGGTGGGTACTCCTAGAGTACCTCAAATTGTGTAATCTTGTTGAAAGTATGAAAAGTAGTGGATCATTCTGCTACAGACAACAATACGTACTGTCAGGTTTGTTTCTTTAAGTAACAAAGGTATTCTTCTTCCAAACATATGTTCACCATCTCAATCTATCCATTGGATTAGGGATAATATAAAGAGTTGTGTTCTAATTGAATGCCAAAAGTTGCAAACCAATTTGTCTGAAAATTGTTTGTGAAACAACACCCATAACTAACAATGGTTTTAGGATAGCCATGAAGTTTTTGACTATTCTCCATAAATTCCTTTGCAATCATACAAGCTGAGAATGAATGGGTTAGTCATCCATAATTAGTATGGAAAAACATTCATCAACACAAATCTAACTCAACCTTAATATGCATTGATTGATAAAGTTGTTCCATATGCAATTTAGGAAAAGCAGTTCCTATTTCCCAAGTTTGATGTTGTTTAGTGTAATTTACATGAAAGCAAGCATGTTTAAACAAAGTAAAGAGCATAGAACACACATAAAATGAAGTAGACAATAGTAATTGACTGGAGAAACTCAAAATGGAGAAAATTCCAGAAGAGGGATCTTCTCCTCAAGCCACTATCTCATGAGCTATTTCAACTGCTTAGTACTTTCTCAAGGCCTTAATGGACTTCTTCTAGTCCAACAACAATGCCTAAACACCACACAAGCCCTGCAACTGTTTTCACACTACCCGAATCATGCTACATCTCCTCTAAAACTCATAGGCTAAAGTAACATAGACTCAATTCCACCAACTCGCTAAGAAAATGCTAAGGTGGAACTAATTACAATGATCTCAATCACAGGTAGTAATGAACGTGAATTACAAGAAATATCAAGGGGAACCCCAAAGTCTCCAATAACTAAAACTCTTGAATTTGGAACGCTTCAGCTTCTTCAATCCTTACAAGCTCTATTCCTTTGTCCTATCTAAGATCGTTTGGACTGGGGTCGAAAACGTCTGAGACATCAACATTCTGAGTGTCTAGATCACTCAGAACACTTTGTCTCTGTTTTGATCCAACCAATTGTCTTCTACAATTTTGTTCATGTAACTTTTCTTGTAGAATGTGCCCTTAAAGAATTTTTAGTGCAAGGGAGAGTCTTCATGTGAACAACTTGGTGACTAAGTTAGCAGATTTTACTCACTTAACTAATCAGTTTCAAATCACAACTCCCTAGTTAGGAATGTTTTGGTTCCCAGAATCTTGGAAACTCACTAGATGAGGAAATAATTTCCCCACCTTGTTTCTTGGATGCCTTCTGGTCTGCACGTTGTTGTCTCTGATGATTATGTTTTATCATAACATCAACACTGTAAGTGTCTGGATTACTCAGAACACCTTTAGTCTCTGTTCTATGCTGACCATTTGTCTTCTACGACTTTGTTCATGTCTCTTTTCTTGCAAAATGTGTCCTTAAAGAGTGTTAAGTGCACAGGAGTCTTCATGCGAACAGCTTAGTGACTAACTTGACTAATTGATTTCAAATCACAACTCCCTGGTTAGGAGGCTTTTGGTTCCGAAAAGCTTGGATACTCACTAGATGAGGAAATGATTTCCCCATCTTGTTTCTTGGATTTCGTCTTGGTCTTGAATAGTGTTATCTCTTCAAACAAACCTGCCATGTTCACTGATACAGATGCTGCAACCCTTTCATTTGCTTTTGACCCTAGTTAGTAGGTGAACTAAAAATCTTACATTCAACACTTTTTGTATCTTTCAAAACTTAATTTTAAAATTCAGTTTTCACGAGGCTTTAATAATAGTAGAACTCAAATATTGTTGTAAGAAAAGAGACAGCTTTCTATTTTCTTATTATTTAATTCTTCAAATTGTGGAATAATGAAGTTTTCTAATGTTTTTCATGGGACATTTTCTATTTATACTCCATGCTTAGTGCCTCCACAAAGTACTTTGCCTGTTCATGGGCTTGGAGTAAATATTTGATATTTGCAACATAGGTATCCTAAAACAGTTTTTCCAATATATAAATTGTTTTTAGCGATACAATCTATCAAAAAACTTTCATTTTCTTACATATTGTGTTCAAATAAACATAGCTGATCTTTTACTTTTGGCCAGAATTTGTGTACCTACGTATGAAAATGTCCCTACCATGACAGTCTTTAGACTATATCTTTTTAAAAATCTTGCAACCATTAGACCTGGATTGCTTCACTCTGCTGTGCTATTTAATTCACCCCATTTGCATACTTGGGCATTTAATTTTTTTATAATGATGTAACTATTTATAATACTTTTTTTGTGTCTTGACTTCAATCTGTTTGTGGTTGTAATATGTAAATGGATTCATCAGTTATGGCAGAACTATCAAATATGCTATTTGATCTGATCTAGCCAGTGTAACTTGTCTTAAATGTTTAGCATTCACTGTTGTTTGTAACGCAGGGTTTAGTTCTGGTTAGGTGAAGACAATTTAAACAGTGGTTGAAACCACCTACACACACATACACATAGAAATAGATTGTCTATCAGTAATAATTTTCAGATTCATTAATACTTACAGGCCAAAAGCTGGCACATGATATCTGTTGCATATTTTTATTGACTACAGAATCTATTTTGTTCTTTCTCTGTTGTGGCTTGTGATGTCAAAGGCATCGTTGTTTACATGATTTTACCATGTGCATGTATGTTCCCTGATTTGCCTTTTTTTTCCATCTATTGATGCATTTTTCTTTTAAAGCAGATTTTGGCAGGGAATGCTAGGAAGGTTGGCATGGTTCGTTTTGAAGAGATCAAAGATGACAAGGTTAATCATGCTGATTCTCACCCTGTAAAGCAAAGTTGGGAAGGTGTATGTGAGACAGATGATGATAATGAGCAATCAAATCAAGAAACATCCCTTGATACAAATCTCACTCCAATTATTTCTAAGAACAGGGAAATTTCAGACAGTGTGCAAGCAGGGCCTCCAAATCACCATGTCATTTCTGAAAATGTTGATATTGATGATCAAAGCAAGCCACAGATGATGGATGTTTCTGAATTGACTGCTACATATCCTGACAATATCAGTGCAGTTGAGGATATTGATATGCATATGGTAGATGATATTGATGTCCTTTCAACAAGAACCTCAAGTGAAACCTGGAAACAGGATGAAAACGAAGGAGAGAGAAAGAAAAGAAAAAGAAGAAAACAATCTCCAGAAGATTCTGTTGAGTTAGAGAGTGAGCATATACTGTAGACTGGAGACATGAGACCAATTGATAACAATTCCACATCAAATCTGAAACAAATTAGAATCTTTTGTTAGTTCAGAGTCCAAGATGATAATCCGGCTATGATCTTAATGCCTTGGTTTGTAGACCAACAAGATATGATGAGTGTTTGATGAAATCAAAATGCCAAAATGTAATCTACCTTCCAGTATAGTTAGAAATGGACTGTCTCATGAGTATATATTCTTGGAAGTTATCTGCTGTAATATTCTTGAAAGTCTATTTCAGTTTATGATGGAGTACCATCTAAAAATTAGGAAATTGGTATGACTTTTTCCACTTTTCCATTTTTTGGACGTTCTTATCTGCTTCAATTGTTTTAATTTTTATTCTAATATTTTTTATGAAAAAACATTAAAGCTTAACAAACACGTTGTAGTATTTCCTTTTCTATTATTGGTATTGGCATTTTCCATTTGGAATCTTTAACAACACTATGCAGACATTTAAATTGGTTTTATTTTCAATCTTTTTGCAGAATATGAAAACAATAACAGAAATAGGCATGTTGATCAGGCTGTGGTCTTGTGGTAAATTGGGCTGCTTCCCATTTTAATTGGCAATGTAAGTGAAAGGAGGTCTGCTGATAAAGAGTGTTCCCTTGGTTACCTAGCACAAAAAGGGGAAAACAACATATTATGTTCATGGGAAGAGCTTTCAGCGAAGGAATGTTTCATTTTAAGATCCTCGTATGATAGAAATGCACATAAGTATTGGTTCAGAAGACAAACTGTTTCTGATTCCTATACTTGAAAACTATCATTCTTAGTAGCAGTCAGTGATTTCTACCTTTTCATGTATCATTTGACCATGACAAGACTGTACTATTCCTAACATTAATGTTCTAACTTCTTTTGGAATCCATCATCTCTTATTTACTTAAGAGAGCTCTTTGTTTATTACTTTTGGAGGCTTCTTCCTTTTTAATTCAAATAAAAAATAATTTACAGAAACATGTGACCATATAATTATCAAACTGTATTATCATTCCTTTTTATCAAGGCCCGTACCCATTCTTTTGAACTTAACTGTTGGTTTCAGATATCCACCAATCTATCTCGATATTCTGTCCACAGCTCTAGTCTTTGAAAAATAGTAAATATATTTATAGTAAAAATGGTGGTACAAAATGATTTTATAACTTTCAAAACTTGCTGGAAGAATGCCATGGTCAAAAGCAAGTAAGCTAGACAAAAGATCAACAAGATTACAAGAGTGTTGATCTGGTTTTTATGTTCTTCAATAGCAAAGAAGTTTATAACTCTTTAGAAGGTTAAAACCTTCCCATGTTAAGATCTCCAAATTGCAATCCATTGCATGAGTTGTTGCCACCCACGTAGGGCTTATTTTATCATTGATACTTACCAGATATAGCGTTTATCCATTGGGCCAAAGTCATTCACACAAAAAACAAACATGAAAGAAAAGATATTTTACAAATGTGCATATGTGCAGTGTCATTCTTTAAAATAAAGGAAAACGGGTTAGGGATAAGTAAAAAAAACACTCAAATTGATTGTACTCAAAAGATAGCACAAATTTGATATCAACCATGCCTACTATAAAATAAAATCATATTTAAATACCAATAATCATTTTCTCAGATTATTTAACTTGCATTGATTTAAGATCTTAAGTTGAACGCTGAACCAAGCATTTGGAACCATTGGATTCAATTCAAACTGAAGACAATTGCAAAAATTATGGAAACATAAATTAAAACAGCATTGCTTAATTTAATACTTATTCATAATTCCTTTTACAAAGATACCAGTTCATTTCCAAAATACTTCTCCAATGTAGAATGTTTTATGAAAGCTACTTAAGCGCAAGTAAAAAAACCATTTTTTTTGTTTCACAGGAGAATAGTTAAGGGTTGTCAATATAACTCCCCTTGCCTCAATAAACTTAAACCACCTGGAGAAGGATTGAAGGGAAAAGCGGGCATCCTAGAATAGCATCCAGGATAAGTATGTGTCTCCGGTAACATTTCTTTCATTTTAGGAACCTCAAAAACATATACTACTATGTCTTAAACGTAGAAATAGACAGTTGTTTTCCCACTGTTAATACCTTAGAGGAAACTGATTGCAATTTTAAATCTTCCCAGATCAAACAGTTTTAGCAGCATTACAACACATAAATAGATTCATGAAACAAAATCACATAGAAGAAGAATGAAAGACAGAAGAGAGAAGAAACACTAGATTTATGTGGGGAAAACCCTTTCAGATAAAGAACCCCACTCCAAAAACATAGAGCCATTGTATTATTTAGCAACAAGAATACCAGTTACAATACAATATTAGGCTCATGGCCTTTATAGGAGATTTACATCTTGTTCCATCTCTAGAGAAAATTTGGCCGCATAACCCCTGTTAATAACACTCTCATCTCAACTCCTCAAGCAAAATCTCATATTTATAGAGCTTACAATGCACAAATTAGACTTTTCTAAATCGACTATCAAAGGCTAAAGATGCAACATGGAAAGCGCCAAAACCATTGCGCACACATAATGGTAAGTTTTCAATTGTCACCAAACTTGCACATGCAAAACCCTCACTTGTCAAAATAACTGCACCTCGAAAACTCACATTCCATGCAAACTCAACACTGAAATAGAAAATGCCTTCATGCACAACTCCACATGTAAAATCAACTTTCCAACTTGACTCCTCATCAGAAAAAGAAACTGCAAGTTGCAACTCACGAGACAACATGAGAAAATTAGCAACATTTAAAAAACAATGCTATGGAAAAATCAAAGGTTGAGACACCTTCATTTTCCTAACATTCTTCCACTTGTCGAACACCTTTGAAGAGTCCATAAAGTAACAAGATTTAACTGTTAAGAGTCAACTGATGACAAAAACATCACAGCCATACATACAATCACAAGAATCTCGAACAATGCTTTCATGCTCCAATCAAGACACCTGCAACAACATCCAAGATGTCCACCGTTACAGGCAACAGTTCCTGCCATCCTCCAAGGAAAGGAGCGAGCCATGGTGTATATGCACTAGTCTAAAGAACACAAGCATCAGATCCAACTGATAGAAAAGGCTACAGAATACTGCCACCACTCCATTGTGCTCACAAGCTATACAGAAGCATCAACAACATCAACTTCAAAGCCCGCAACCAAAACACAACTATGAAGTCATCCTCCAGAAAACAAGATATAACATCAGCTAGAACAACCAGGAAACTAACTGCTTCCATCCAATTGACTTAACCCACATGACTGAAAATAGCACTCACAGCAAGTGCTAATCCATCTAGTCACCCATACCTCAAAGGTATCTACATCAGCAAACTCATGCCACCTACATAGCCAACCCATCAACTGCAAATACAAGCTCCATATGTCAACCAGTCGAAGAAGACCAAACACATCCAGGAATTCCCACTGCATGGGTAATATCGAATCCAAAAATGTTAAAGGCATATGGAGTCTACCAATCACAACACATAGAAAGTGTAGCCATGTAGTACCAAGGACCATCCACAAAGATTTGTGAATCGTGCAATCAACTGTTGCAAGAAACATCTCCCTCAACAATCTTCCACAACTCTCCCATGTTCTCCATATCTGACAGAAGAAAGAGATACAGGAACTTCCATGTCATCATCCATGTGATAGCATATGACCAAAAACTAGTGATCATCTTAGCTCCATAGAAATCTCACATCCAAATTCATGTGAATTCGAACATATAGGAAGAAGATCTAGAATTTAAAAAAAAAATTGCAAATCATAAACATGTAGCATGCCCTTCTACATACACCTCTAAACACCAACTATGTCAAGATCTCCTCCACAACCCCAAGAGAAAAGCCATAACATCCAAACTCGTTCAACCTCAAGAGATCAAACATAACATATGCATCATGTATCCACATGGATGTAAGAGTCTCAAAGAAAATCAAACTACTCCATTTCCCATCTCAGGAAATCAACCCACTACCATCCCCTATGATCATCATAAATGAAAATGCAAACCCAAGGAGATAACCATGCTATCCATCTCTCACAATGAATCCTCTAGAACCATCTAATAGAAGCTCAAGATCCATGTCTATGAAAGAAAGAATAAAGAACCTGGACGAAACAATGGGCAATACCTCTCAAGCGATAGGTCGCCAAGTAGATCGAGTGGGGAATGAGAATGCTCCTCCAAGATATGCAAGCCATCATGACTTCTCCAAGAGCAATCTCCTCATAGGTTTCCATTGAACTCACGTCCAACCAAGGTGTAGGATCCTTAGACTTTCTATTGAAATCTCATCAAGAGTAACCATCTCAACAACACTTTTCTCATCTCAAGAGAAATACAGCCTCACCTTATTCTCCATGTATCCATGAGCACCAAAAAATAACCATCTCATGCTAAACTCCAAATGCATCATTGCACTATCATGAAGTTCTCAAGCATATGACCAATGCACCCAAAACATAGAGAATCACTAGACTGTTGTCAAAGCTCCAATCATTTGAATCAGGAATTTATCATGATGTCGTGATCTTACCATCCCCCTTAGAAGATGCCATGCTCCAAGTGAACATACCATGGTCTCAAGAGCAATACATCATGCCAAAAATCTAATGCATAATCAAGAGTATACCATGACATAAAACAAACAAACTCTAAATCAACATCACTTGTCAAGCACCACCAGCACCTCAATCCAAATACCACAAGAGTCCTCCATGGCTCTGAGATGCTACACATCCTCAAATAGTGTTTACATGCAAATGTGAAGAAACCCTTCTACAACACTAAAGAAGATCATTCAATATTACATAAGAAGATCTAAGAGTCCCTCTGAAACATCTGCAATACTAAAGAAGATCATTCAATATCACATAGTGATGAATTCGCAGTCACTACTAAAGCTCCCACTAAACCATGACAATCGAGCTCTCCAAGCATCATGACCAAACATATGCTAATCTTAAAATCCTCCAAGTCCACACATCAACGTGTCCATCTGACAATAATTCCAAGTGGCACCAAGATCTCCAAACCGAGGAAAAACACCATGTATGATTCCCCCTTAATTTTTTTTATTTTTGACCAACACAAACACCACTGTTAGTGTTAGCTTCAAATGTAATGCCCCGCCAAGTAACCCTAAAGGAAGTTGCAATTCACTACTTAAACGTACAATTTTTTTTTTATTAAAGGTGATATAACATACACATTCACTTACTAATTGACAACAACCTCTAAGGCTACAAGATTGGGATTACTTAAAACCCAAACATATAACATATAACATCAATAACATTTAATTACATAGATAATCACTAGACTACTGTCAAAGCTCCAATCATTTGAATCAGGAACTTATCATGACGTTGTGATCTTACCATCCCCCTTAGAAGATGCCATGCTCCAAGTGAACATACCATGGTCTCAAGAGCAATACATCATGCCAAAAATCTAATGTATAATCAAGAGTATATCATGACATAAAACAAACAAACTCTAAACCAACATCACTTGTCAAGCACCACCAGCACCTCAATCCAAAGACCACAAGAGTCCTCCATGGCTCTGAGATGCTACACATCCTCAAATAGTGTCTACATGCAAATGTGAAGAAACCCTTCTACAACACTAAAGAAAATCATTCAATATCACATAAGAAGATCTAAGAGTCCCTCTGAAACATCTGCATCACTAAAGAAGATCATTCAATATCACATAGTGATGAATCTGCGGTCACTACTAAAGCTCCCACTAAACCATGACAATCGAGCTCTCCAAGCATCATGACCAAACATATGCTAATCTTAAAATCCTCCAAGTCCACACATCAACATGTCCATCTGACAATAATTCCAAGTGGCACCAAGATCTCCAAACTGAGGAAAAACACCATGTATGATTCCCCCTTAAATTTTTTTATTTTTGACCAACACAAACACCACTGTTAGTGTTAGCTCCAAATGTAATGCCCCGCGAAGTAACCCTAAAGGAAGTTGCAATTCACTACTTAAGCATACAATTTTTTTTTTATTAAAGGTGTTATAACATACACATTCACTTACTAATTGACAACAACCTCTAAGGCTACAAGATTGGGATTACTTAAAACCCAAACATACAACATATAACATCAATAACATTTTAATTAAATAATGAATCAAGTACTCATTCATTCCATATATAATAAAGATACTTCATAACATAAAGAAATATACAACCAACTCCATATTCTTTAATTTAATCAAAAGGTTACATCACTCATTCCCAAAATGGGGCAATAATACAAATGTGTTACAATATACGTAGATCCACCTCGAGTACAAATAAGGGGTAAAATAATGTGATTCAAATTGAAATAAATGCATCACTTGAATTAAAACAGTATATGCGATCTCTCCAACTGGATACTTCGTCATCACGAACTGAAGATCAAAGGGGGACCCAACAGTGTATGGTGCATGTTCCACCCAACCAAGTGGTACCCGAAGGCCCACCCCCCATGCTAGGAGATAGTAACAACATAACATGATCAACCCTACAACCTCTAATCATAGGCTGACACATACTGACTCTTACTGACACAACCAATCACATGGACTATACAACCACAAGTACAGCTCAAATGCAACTCTAACATCACTGACATAGGTCACATTGCTTCCAGATATAAAACAAATCGAGTATGTTAAGAAAACCATACACATAAAACCAAATACCAATTGTTGTCCTAGACAGAGTGTCATTGCATAGCTCATAATGAGTTACCCTCATCGGATCTTCATAGGCCCCGAATATCCTGGAGACCTCAACCGACCCTCGGCCCTCATACTTACTAATGCGGAATCAAATACCTCTTGTAATGACAAGATAAATGACCTTGCCATTCCAGGCCTTCCCACTCACTCCAAGCCTAAACAATCACTTGCGACTATGAGTGAGGCTAGAACTTATCTTTTTAGTGTGAAGTACTACCTAAACTTCTAAGTACATTGTATTAGTTATCACTTGATTAATCTACCTCTAAAAGTTACCCAATCTTACCTCTTAAGGGCTTTGGCCCCTAACGGAAGCCACTCTTCTATTTGACAATACACATACAAATCAATCACCAAGGGAATCCCAAGTGCATACAAACTAGATAACACAACCACTCCAACTCTAGGAGGAACATATAATGAAACTCACTCCAAACACTTGGAGGCAACAAGACACATAATCCACTCCTTCCAAAGGAAACACAAATCCCCGTTCGTAGAAACCGGTAAATCGCTGACAAGGTACCATGCACTACCCAAGGGAAATACAAATGGTTGACATCACAAAACAACAACCCCCATCCTCTAGGAACTTCTGGAAGACTTACAATAATAAAAACATAATTCACCCATTTCCCCGAACAAGAACATGGAGGAAATAATTACAACAAAGCAATTGCAACGAATAATCTAATTTGGATATACTAAATCCATTTCTCTTTCCTATTCTATTCACAGTAAAAATAACAGTTGCTCTTTCAAAATAGTTGAAATAACTAATTAATTACCTTTTTATTTACAGAGAAAGGAAATACTAGTTTTAATAAATAAATCAAATTCGTTGATTACTTTTAAAGACAACATAAATCCTCTACAAATTAATTTCTTTCAATTTCCAACTAAATCATATAATTTAATCAATATATTTAAAATACCTCTTTCCCTATCAATTTAAATCATGCATACAAATCATTTCCTTTTAAATATCCAATAGTACTAAATTGCATGCAGCAAAATAAAATAAAATGAAATCTTAAATATACACTTAAATGTATATGCACATGTAATATATACATTAAATATATAATAATACATTTAACTATATATATATAATAATATATATATTAAACATATCTACTATCATTTCACAAATACCAAATTGTTTTATTCAAAATAAAAAAACTTTATTATTAAATTCCAAAAAAAAATATATATATATATATGTAATATTTACATATATTATAGATTTAATATTTAATTAAGAGTAAACATCGAAATTCGAGTAAAGTCGGAGGCGGACGGAGTACATGCAAGGTTCGATGTTTTAAAATAAAAAAAAGTTTATTTGTTTTGGGGAGGGGTCCGTTGTAGCCAAACCGCCACCCCACCTCCATGCGAGCTTCATATGGGGGTTGCGTTGCCCCAAAGGCAGCGCTCCCTCCTCTTAGTGGAGGGCGCTGCCTTTTGGGCAGCCGCACCCTCCATGTAAGGGGGACATTGGGGGGAATACCAAACCCCACCAAAATACAAACAATGCATTTAAAAAAATGCAAATCTTCAAACTATTTTCCATTTCGCCGTACGGCGATTTTTTAACAGTATATTAATAAATTTTTAAACAATTAAATATATATATATATAAAAAAAAATTCAACATATTAGTTTAATTGGAGAAGTTTTTCCAAAACATTCATCTACAGGTGAAATTATAAAAAAAATCAGAAAATATTCAAAATTTACAGGATTTTACAATAAATCTTTTAAATTGCTTTCTCAAATTCAAACATAGAGAAAGGAAAAGACAAGCTACAGACAAATCATAATTATAAATTTCTACATTTCCTCTGGGTTTTTCCACAGCAAAATTTACAAATACAAAAGTTTCACAATTTTTCCTACAGAGGTTTTGAATAATTTCTTCACAAATTTAAACACTAATTTTTTTTTAAATCTAAATTTGTTTTCCTCTAGATTTATTTCACAGTTTAAATCTAATAATTCCTCAAATATCACAAACCTTATTCTTTGGTTTTCTCTGTAATAAAAATTTCCTAAGTTTCTTCACGGCAATCACAAAGCTTTGAATTCCTTCTTTTCTAAAACAAATTAAACTTTCTTTTATAGATCTAGCACAACAATTTTCTACAGCGATACAATTCCAAAATAAATTTTAAACAAATCCAAATACACAAGAAAGGAACCTGTTTCAAAAAGCTTCTGAAGTGTTGAAGTTTTGATGCCGAGACTCTTCCAAAGCTTTCACAGCTTCTTCCCAGCAAACACAATTTTCCGAACAAAGTATGTATGCAATTTCACAGCAACTATTCCCAAAATAATTCTCTTAAATTTCCTACAGCAAAAACCTCTACAACCTCTACAATCTTCTGTGTTTTTTCAATTTTCATTCCTCTCCAAAAATATCCTCTCTACTCCGTGAAGAAGCTTTCCTCTTCTTTTTAACCAAAATCCCAAATTCTCTCCATGAATTAATTTTTAACAACTTTTTAATTAATTAACTCATACATGCTGGCAATTAACAAATATCTTTTAATAACCACATTTAATTTCACAAATATAATTTAATAAATTCATATTCAAATTTCATTTCAAATTATATTTAATTCCCAAATTAAATTAAATTATTTTTAACAACTTTCTAAATAAACAATTTAATTAATTAATTTAATCACTTAATAAATAAATTTAATTAATTAATTTAAATAAATAGCTTCTATCAAAATGTCTAAAATTAATTAAATAAAAATCAACATTATTTAATACATAATTTTAACATTTATTTCCATAGCAAGAATCCTTCAGAATTAAACAATATTAAACAAGGAAAATGATGACACAACAACTACGACTGACGGCACACTGTGGCTAGGTGTAGACCTGACACATGTTACCTAGCTACTATCTCCCGTTCAACTTAACCGTTGGGTCGACATGCTCAAACCTGTGAAACCAAGTGGAGTCGATGTCATGTACCTGTAAATATGTAAACGAGATAACAAAGATCATGTATATATAAGCAGCATAAAATACACACCGTGAAGAGGAAATCACGGAATCGCAGAGCGCTCGCAAGCGAGTGATGTGGTCTCGTCCCCTTCACCAATACACACATCATAACTGACAGTTCCATCATACTCAAATAACTCATGCAATAACATGTTACAACAACAAACATCATTACATCAATTAAAACATGTCAAATAAAGCATCAGATAAGATACATCACATCACACAAATAGTTTGTCGCTCTATAAATAGCGATCCAATAACACACACATGTTAAGGCATCTCAAAGTATCAAAATATCTAGAAAGCAATTCAAAGCAAAACAAGGACACACTGTCCAGTCCAGAAAGCAAAACGGAGGGGTATTACACCAAATATAACCAGCTTGTAAAGTAACCCTCCACCTTTTGATCACCAAGGTCTTAGTGTTGGTGAGGTGAGAGCATACGGTGTCGAGGATCGTTAGCAATTAAAAATTTAAATTACAATGCTTGCTAGGCGGCTAGTCGACCATGGATGAAAAGTAAATGTTGGAAATACAATGTAGGCGGATAGCCGACCATGGGCTCAACCACTTATTCAACGGGAGCAATTAATTACAATTATTATAAGGCGGCAAGTTGACCATGAATCCACTCTGCCAGTTATTCAGTGGGGGGAATTTATTAACTTAATGTGTTAGAAATAAAATGCTTCAACCACTTATCCAGTGGGAGCTAAATATAGAAATAAATTGCAACAAATAAATGACAGTTTTACTAACTAGCCTTACAATGAATGAATTTCAGCTACAAAACATATTAGAATGAAGGCCAAATGTAACCAATAAATTAAGGATACTATCCTTAACTTTATACATTTTATACAATCAGATTTTAGCCTCATATAATCAAAAAATCAAAATTAATTCAAGTCTGATTAGAAACGGTATAACACATAAATCAAATCGACAAGTAAGAATTTCACCATAATGGACATAACTCTTCACATACAACCCGAAAATACTTCGTTCAATAGTCAATAGAAGCCTCTAGTCATAGCGTCCACTCTCCAACAAAAAAATTGTGCCAAAAATAACAGCAAATAGTCGGTACACATCCCAATGCAAGTTTGAAATGGTACATCCCCCTCAAGGAGGTTGACTTGATCCCAAAAATCCAATTCTCAATATTTAAATTTGCAACTTTGCAAACCTAGGCGCCCTCCACAGTAGCATAGCTTGAGCTAATACACAGAATGGAATAAAAATCATTGGTGAAGCTATCAGAAAAAGTTTGCTTCAACCATGTAGTTCTTCAACAGTACAAACAGATTATACATCAGCAACCTACTCATAATAAATCAAAAATTAAGCTCTATCCACACTCCTGAATGAAGCATGGTCTTCAGTCACCATCTAGGAAGCCATAGTTGTAGGTCCAAAGAACGGTATCAAAAAGCTAGAGAATACACAATCCTCGTAGCAAAGTTTGAACTCGGTTCAGCAGCATAACATTATGAATTTTCCAAAAGATCCCCAACTCATAGCAAAACATCAATATATAAGCACAAATGGGCGATTGAAGCAACCTGTAACTCCAACCAAGAAACTCTTCAACTTTTCCAGGGGACATCCACCTCAAATGCCTTTTTTAAAGAAATATTTAAAATACTTTATGCTCTCTCCCAAGTCGTCTCACTTTGAGGAAATATTAAAACTTTAATAAAATATTTAAATGTATTAATGAGGTGTCCATTTTATGGCCCCAACTTTAAAACAACTTTGAGGTCATTGCCTAGGCATGGGGTACAAACTCAAAACATAAAATTGACTAAGTGTTGAAATTCAGTACAATGAAGCAACTAAAACCAACGCCCAAAACTGATTATGTCAGACTACCAAAAATAGCATGATGATCTGAGATGAGTTGTTGATAAAGCCACTGTTAAAAATAGACTTACTAAAAATAGCAAGTGTCAAAAATAGTAAGTTCACTTCAAACTCAACAGAAACCAAATTGAGCAGAAAACATGACTTACTATAAATAGTAAGTCTCCAGGAAGGTTGTCAGAAACTAATGCATGTTACCTCATCTTGAAGCTCTCTAAAAACCCAGAAAAAAGCTGCCAGACATGCATTAAAAATTCACATATGCAAGCCTTCAAAACCACCCAATAAAGTGGAAACCCTAAATTCCATTTCTGCTTAGCCTACAAATTTTCAAAAATAAGCTAAATCCAACCGAAGAGCATAAGGCTAAATTGGGGACATTACAGTCCGCCCTTCCCAAAATTGCTTATCCTCGAGCAAATCCACCACTCTCCAAGAAAACAGTTTGATCCTTATTATGCCAAGTAGGATCCCAAGTCCATCTCTAAAAAGACCCGCCATGTTGATGCTCCACCACACTAATCACACAATCATAGCCATCATACCAAAACTGCACTTTCATCCTTTGTAATCCTGAAAGATTACGGAACATATGACTTGATCTAAAAGACCAAGAGGAACTGAATTCAAAACATTACAGCATCTCACACCCCAAAGTCTCTGAGGAGTTAATATCATCAATGTCAATGATTAACTTCATTCGGAGCACAAGGAAAAATGATCTAAGCAACTCAAAATTATTTTCATTATCAAAACTCCTCAAAGCATCAAACAAAGTCACAACACAATATGTGATTCTTCCAACACTTCTTGCAAAGAGGAAAGCAACTCTTTGCATAAGTTCCACAATCACATCCTCAAAATCTCATAAGGATATATAATGCCTCCTTAGAAACAAACTGATGCAACTGAGAAGACTCCAAGAAAAACTCACAAATTTCACTTCAAGAGTTTTAAACTAGTGAACCAAATTGGTTAAAAGCTCGTTGCACCAAACATTAGTATAGGAGAAAATGCAGAGAAGGCCCCTAATTATTGTTGGAGAACATCTCATACACGAATTTTGGCAGCACTAAATCGTTCCCTTGCTGATTTGAGGCCCAAAATCAGTCCTAATAGGAGACTGGAAGGTCTGAAAATGAATACACCAACTACCTGTCGGTTCTAATTTAGTCATCTTGAAATCTGATTTATGAAAAATTGACATCTCTGAAAGTAAGCAGCAATTGTTACATGAAAAATCTTCAATAAGATAGAAATAACTGCTCATGAACAAGGTTGGTGGCACCCTTATCGAAGGTCCCATTGCCACTATAAAACAACTTCTTATCACATTACCATTCCAAACCACCATTTTTTTATCATAAATTACCATCCAAATGCTGATAAAGAAGGTAGCAACATCTTTGGTTCTGGAACTTTGGCACTTATCACTCCAACATACCTTCTTAACAATGCGTCTAGGATCCCAAATTAAAATGCTTAACTGAAAACAATCTCCAATGATCATAACACCTTTCTGAATACCTTGTGTTGATTCCTCCTTTTTAAAATTTTCTATTTTTTCTAATTGCTTAATAATGTCAGGATCCCGAATCATCAGCATCGAAGAACCATTTCTCAGACAGAGAACTGCTCTTACTTAGACCCTCAGATCCACCTGTTCCATTTGAATCATCACTTCTTGAAACTCCAAGACTTGTATTCAACGAATTTGAACTGGTTGAAGAAATTGAATCCAGAATCATGAGACATGAATTGCCAAAAATATTCCATGAATCCCTCATCGAATTCAATTATGAACTCAATTATTCTGAGAGATGATGGTGCAAGAATATTTTTTGAAAGGAACCTTACGAGCATTCGCATCAAATAGTTAATGAATTCCTCATCAGAACGCCAGTCTACTCTTTGTTGTTGATCAAGAAGAATATCTTCATCCCTTCTAAATTCTTGATTTTCCATTCCTTGCAAAAAGAATGAACTAGGAGTAGTAGTAGGTTCATCTTTATGCATCTCATGTATCAATTCTCCACTGCTGGTAGATGTGCTCGAGTTTCTCTTTTCTTCAATAATTTCTGAAGAACTTCCCTCATTATTCACAAAGAAAGGATTTTCATAAAGCTCGCTAGCACCTACTTCATACAAAGGATTATCAAAGGCCTCGAAAACCTGTTGATGTGAATTCGGATCCTCCGCTCTTTCAGGACAACGTTCCAAATATAAGATCAAGCTCATTGAGAACTTTTTGAATCTCTTCATCTCTCCCTTTGTTTTCTTGCTCCCATGAAAATTGAACAACAAAAAATTGATTTTTTGCTTCTATTAAAGCCTCATGTACTTCTTGCAATTTGGCCTTAGATTGCTCATTCCATTCCAATGCTTTGTCAACAATTTTAGCAACTCTGTCTTTATCACGAATGATGTGAAAAAGACTTGATTTGAACTCTTGCAAGGCATTTTTAATTGTCTTCATATCAGCAATAGGAATGCAAAATATAACTATATTTTTTGGCACATTATAAATCATATCTTCCACTTTCTGGTGAACATCATCAAGTTTAGACAAGACTTGAATTTCACTTTCAACAGTTAGTGAACTTTGACTACTATCTTCATGATCTGGTTGAGTTGATGTAGTGCAGCTATGATGTATAAAAATTTCAAAAATCCTTTCAGTTGTACTCCTCAAATTGTCATGCATCTAATGTACACTTTTCATCATCTCATCCATGGTACCTTCAAATTCATTAACTTCCTGCCTCAGCTTGGCTTCAAGTGAAGAGAATTATGTTTTGTGATCACTAAAAACAACTTCCTCATTATTGCCCTCTAGGCATGATTCAGCATTTGTGAAGGAAGAATTTTCCACTTTAACCTCCTCAATTTTTTCTTGTTGTTCTAACCAGAATCCTCCTAAATTATGAAGATGTAGAAGAAATTCATCAGCTAATAGGATATCATCAACTGAAGACATATTTTCAGTTTCTGTAGATTCAGCTTTTGAAATTTCATCATGAGTCTCCAAGTAGCTAGAGTTGACGCACTACATTCCTCAATAGAAAATATAGACTCCTCGCGAGACTCCAAAACTAATGTTGCCACATTACATTCTTTTGTAGAATGCCTGAATTCTTCATGCATCTCATAAATTGATGTTGTCATACTGCATTCTCCTCTTGAATGTGTGGATAAATGCATATCTAGAGATTCAACCTGAGATTCTTTTACATAATCAATGGGATTCCAAATTTCATTCCTCTTTGGTGTTTGAATCCTCCTCATTATTCTGAACTATCTTCATCAAAAGAGGCTTCAACTTTTCTTCACATTGATGAAACAATCCTTTGATCAATATATCAACAGTAGGAACAATCTTCTCTTCTTGTTCATATGCATCCACAAGAAGAGATTGGACGTTTTGGGAAATGTCTTCAACCTCATTGATTGTCAAAACAAGGATGTTTCTGACGGCTGCAAATACATCCTCCTCTTTCTCACTCCAAGTTGGGTTGAAGAGGTAATGGAACAAGTGATATATTTGATTTTGCATGTCCAAGTCTATTAACAGTATACTTGTTTTGAGCTTTGAGAATGTCTTTAATATAGTAGCTCTTCTTGGGAAAAGATTGCTACATGTTTCATTAAGATCCTAGAAACTTTCAACAATCATATGAAGTACTTTCCTCATAGTGTTATCATCATAAGGCATCAAAGGTGCCAATATTCTCATCACTTCACTAAAGAAAGAAGTGATCAGCAAATTAATTTCTTCATCAGGATGCATCAACCAATAAGGTTGATTCAAAGAAATCATTGTAGGTATTAATGCTTTTTTAATCATTTCAAAGAGTGACTGATTCACTCGACTCAAACATTGTTCCAATGTATGAAGAACGCTTGCTTTTTCTTCCATTGACTGGCATTCTTCATTAGGCCTTGTTCCTGCAATGTAAAGTGACTTTGCCAAACTTTTCTCTTCATTAGTAGTCATGACTTAAGCTGGCAAAATAGGGTTTCTTAAAACCTCTAAAAAAATACTCAACTTCAAAAATTAACTGAAAGCTGAAACTAAACTATGTTTCCTCTGGTGTAGCACTGAAATTCCCTATCACTCATCTGTCAATGAAGCACAGAACTCATAGGATGGCAGGATAACATGCTCTAATACCACTGTATGATTATCAGTTAATTTTTATTTTATTTTTGACCAACACAAAGACCATTGTTAGTGTTAGCTCCAAATATAACCAGCTTGTAAAGTAACCCTCCACCTTTTGATCATCAAGGTCCCAATGTGGGCGAGGTGAGAGCATACGGTGCTAAGGATCGTTAGCAACTAGAAATTGAAATTACAATGCTTGCTAGGTGGCTAGCCAACCATGGATGAAAAGTAAATGCTAGAAATACAAAGTAAGTGGATAACCAACCATGGGCTCAACCACTTTTTCAGTGGGAGCAATTAATTACAATTATTATAAGGCAACAACCCGATCATAAATTCGCTCTACCACTTATTCGGTGGGGGGGATTTATTAAATTAATGGGAAATAAAATGCTTCAACCACTTATCCAGTGAGAGCTAAATACAAAAATAAATTGTAGCAAATAAATAAATGAATGTTAATACTACTAACCAACCTTACAATGAATGAATTTCAGTTGCAAAACATTTTAGAATGAAGTCCAAATGTAACCAATTAATTAAGGATACTGTCCTTAACTTTATACAATGTATACAATTAGATTTTAGCCTCATATAATCAGAAAACCAAAATTAATTTGTCTAATTAGAAACAGTAAAACACAAAATTCAGACCGACAAGTAAGAATTTCACCAGAATGGACGTAGCTCTTCACATACAACCTTGAAAGACTTATTTCTACAGTCAATAGAAGCCTCTAGTCATGGCGTCCACTCTCCAACAAGAAATTCATGCCAAAAACAACAGCAAACAGATGACACAAATCCCGATGCAAGCTTGAAATGGTACAGCCCCCTCAAGGAGGTTGACTTGATCCCAAAAATCCAATTCTCAATATTTAAATCTACAACTTTGCAAACCTGGGCGTCCTCCACAGTAGCACAACTTGAGCTAATACCTACAATAAAATAAAAATCGTTGGTGAAGCTATCAGCAGAAGTTCGCTTCAACCATGTAGTTCTTCAACAGTACAAACAAATTATACATCAACAACTTGCTCGTAATAAATCAGAAATTAAGCTCTATACACACTCCTGAATGAAGCATGGTCTTCAGTCACCATCTAGGAAGCCATAGTTTCAAGCCCAAAGAATGGTATCAAAAAGCTAGAGAATATGCAATCCTCGTAGCAAAGTTTGAACTCGGTTCAACAACATAACATTATGAATTTTCCAAAAGATCCCCAACTCATAGCAAAGCATCAATATATAAGAACAAATGGGTGATTGAAGCAACCTGTAACTCCAGCCAAGAAACTCTTCAACTTTTCCAAGGGAGGTCCACCTTAAATGCCTTTTTTTAAAATATTTAAAATACTTTATGCTCTCTCCCAAGTTGTCCCACTTTGAGGAAATATCAAAACTTTAATAAAACATTTAAATGTATTAATAAGGCATCCACTTTATGGCCCCAACTTTAAAACAACTTTGAGGTCATTGCCTAGGCATGGTGTACAAACTCAAAATATAAAATTGATTAAGTGTTGAAACTCAGTCCAATGAAGCAACTAAAACCAACGCCCAAAACTAATTCTACCAAACTGCCAGAAATAGCATGATGATCTGAGTTTCTGATAAAGCCACTGCAAAAAATAGACTTACTAAAAATAGCAAGTGCCAAAAATAGTAAGTTCACTTCAAACTCAACAAAAAACCAAATTGAGCAGAAAACATGACTTACTATAAATAATAAATCTCCAAAAAGGCTGTCAGAAACTAATGCATGTTACCTCATCCTGAAGCTCTCAAAAAAGCCAAAAAAAACTACCAGACATGCATTAAAAATTCATGCATGCAAGCCTTCAAAACCACCCAATAAAATGGAAACCCTAAATTTCATTTCTGCTTAGCCTACGAGTTTCTGAAAATAGACTAAATCCAATTGAAGAGCGTAGGGCTAAATTGGGGACATTACACACCATTATTGTCAAAAAATTACACAAAGCTGTGTATCCAAGTTATTCATGACATCATGATACACATGCTACAGGTCCCCATAACCGACTATCCAAGTACTCAATGCCATCTATTCTCTCATCCCAAAGCAACAAACCAATGCACAAATGGCCACAGACAAGGCCAACTGATACAATATGCATCAACACTGAATCAACTTTATGGATATAAATAGTCCACTTCTGAGTTATCCCACTGCAATCAATAGGTTGTACACACCTATAAAATTGCATAACTCGTAGATCCAATACACTGAAACATGCAAACCCATCATTGCACTAGTAATCAACAAACTGAGATTCAAAAAGTAGTCATGTAGACCACATGACTCAGAGACCAGATCATACACAAATCTGATTTCCCAAACAGATCCACAACCCGAGCACCATAGTGTAGGAACCCTCACTTGCAGTAACATGCAAGCAATATGTAAGACCAATGCAAGTATATGCAACACACATACAATGTAATGACCTGGGCTCCGGATCATTCGATTTTCGATTATTCTTTATTATTGGATTGATACAGATTGTGATCCAATTTATTTAAAGCTAGTTGGATAAATTATGAATAATAAAACTTGATTCAAATGGTAATTTGAATATAAAATATAGTAGCTGTTTCAAATTTAAACTTTAAAATCATGCTCTTCATTATGCAAGAGGCTCAGTCCTCTTTATATTGCCGTTTCTGAAATTATCTCTTTATACATGCAATTTTATAATAGATGTTATCTCTGATTTTGTTGATTAATTATGCATCTTGGGTTGACTGGAAATGGTCTCCTTTAGGAGCACTCAAGTCCTGAGCATTTATATATACTTCTGCATAAAACTATTCGATGCCTTTGCCTTTGAAACATACACCTTTTTGTATCCATGATTTGGTAAAAGACACATCATCTCATTGCATCTATTCCACAAGGGGTATGTCCTTTTATTAAGTGTTGTTCTCTTCTTAATTAGTCAATGTTAAGAGAATAATGTTAATTACCTCTAAATTAATTGTCGTCCAACTGCATGAAGTAGTGTCTACTTTATTTTATTATAATTTTATGATTGTCGTTGTGTCTGAAACTTCAAATAGTATATTGAAGATTTTATTGTAAAGCTGATACTTTGAGGTGGTGACATTGGCGGAGCCTTGAACCAATCGAAAGAGGTTATATGATAAACCCATACATTTCTTGTACCAGAGAAGATATGAATGGTATCGATCTTTCTAATACTATCGATCTAAAGATTACAGAGGATACGTTAAGGTCCCCTGCAATAAGTATGGCTTTGCCAATGATTATGACATTAGCGCCTTGACCAATGATTGTGGTGTAGCTCTGAATCCATAACATGTCTTTACCTGTAATGACCATAGTGTGGGCGCAAGTGATCCACACTCCACGTCAATGTTTACTCCCGTATGAGTGGGAATTAGTATATTCATCACTGTCATTAAATATGAACTTGTAAAGTGCATTTGAATATTCTCCATAAGTAACCATGGTTCTATTGATGAAGTGCATGCCTTCCGGGATCAACGTAGCTTCATCATTTCACAGTTACATGTTATCGTTTCCCACAATTATTAACTTATTGCTATAGATGATCATCTTTAAGATATTGTTTCGGTTTCTTATCACTCCGTTTCAATAACGTATAGGAGGCAGCCTTTATTATTCATACCCAGTGCAAAGGACTTCCCGATAACAAATAACTTTATTAATAATGTCTTTGGTAGATAAGATGAATGGAGATTCTATGCTGGAATTAATATATAATACAACACTTCTTTGATATAACGGGTATCGGCCTATGGCTCGGATAAAAAGAGTCGGCGCCAATATGTAGTTACCATACGTTGGACTTTGCAGGAAGTCTGACAATAGTTAAGAGTGCTCGTCACCATGTTAATCAATACTCCTGATAGCAGTGGCGTGAATGATTAGAAAGGACAAATTAATATTGGTGTCCTCAGGCATACCCGAACGCTATAATGGAATGAATCGACTTATTGTGTTGTAGAAGAAATAAGACTCCGCGTCTTCCTTTGATACGGCCATAGACATTAACATCTTAAACATTTCTACAATTCTCGATGAATATATTCTTATGTGGTAATGTTCAAGTCTATGTAACTTTGAATGCTCTTCTCAATCTGCTCTTGTCATTGTATGTAACATCTAGCTTTTCTTAACCTCACTACCACACTATCACGCTGATGTTGCGCTACTTTGATTTTAATAATCTGCTTCTCATTCTCCGTCTTGGAGTTATCTTCTCATGGGTCATCTCCTTGAATTTCACAAGTTAGAAACTTGTTTAGTTATCACATTATTCTTTGTTTATCTTCGACTCTTCCTTCTTTATTCATACCTACTAAATGATGATCATCCTTTTTGATTCCTTTGTGAGAGTCTTCTTGCTCTTTGCTATCTTCTTACATGGGAAATTCTTCCTTTTGACATCAATAGGATCATCTTTTCTATTTCAATTAATTCTCCCTCTTTCTATGATAGTGAGATATTCCTTTAATGTGAAACTGAACATAAATACCACCATATCTTCATTTTTCTCTAATGGTCTTCATCTTCTAAAATTAATCGTAATGGAATGCTCATAATTTTCATAAGGAAGGTGCAACAACTAATATGTCTTTGAATTATCTTCTTCGTAGGTTTGAACAATAATGCCATACTTAGCTCCCCTTGAAATTGTGTTTCTCCTTATGGACTAGGAGATATCTCTTGTACATGTAATGAAGTTTGCACTATCCTAGATTTATCCTTCTTATTGTCTTGTTCTTGCTTCCTTCTCCGAAATTTATAGACTTTTCTTGTTTGGTCATGGTATCTTCTATCTTTTGTTGTCTAGGTGGTTTCACAAAGTCACTTCTACAATATCATGCAATATGTCCATAGTTGTTGCATTTGTAGCATACAACACTATAGTTCACTAAAGGAACATATGAATTATAGTTCCTACCTATCCACCCATAAGAACTCCCATTTTTGTTCCATCTATTGTTATAACTCGCTTGTATTCTACACTCTCTTGTCTTATGTCCAAAATGATTACATGAGTAGCAATAGCCATTAAAGGTATCCTTGAACTTGTATGTATGCACTTGCCTCAAAGGAAAAGACTTCTTGAGATTGTCCTTGTCAACTTTAGGAGAAGATTTTTTCTTCTTGTTACCTCCACTCTTAATAGAGCTTCTGAAAGTCTCTTTGAGGCTTTTTATTTTTCCCTCATTTGTATTGTTAGGAGCTTCTTTGGAATCTCCAAGGAATGTTTTATTTTCTTCATAGCCAAGTCTTGTTTTATTTGATGATGACCTTTTCCCATCAATGATGTCATCTAGGATTTTGGTGCTCTTTTCAAATTTGAGACTTGTATTTAGCTTATTGGTTGTCTTCTCAAATTCTTCCCTCACCGAAACAATCTCACACTCTATATTTTCACAATTTTCTTCTTTTGCTTGCAATTGCTTTCTTACCTCTTCTTTAATTCTTTTCTCTTCTTTAATTTGAATTTTCAAATTGATGATTGTTAGTTTTGCTTCTTTTATTTGATCTTTCAAATCAGTGATCACCTTTTCAGATTTTTCTTGTACTTGGGCCTTCAATCTACACTCCTCTTGAAACTTATTGCTTAGATCAACAATTGTCTTCTCACATTCTTCAAGGCCTTGTATTAACATCACACTAGATTTATTTTACTCGTGGAGTTGTAGCGCAAGTTCTTGGCTGTTCTAAGTTCTTCAATCTCACCCCTAGCGTAATAGAGTTCTTCAAAACATTCTTTATTATTTTTACTCACAAGATGGTTTTCTCTTTTGAGGAATTCATGAAAATCATCTAAGGGTGTTCTATTTATCACCTTATTACTTGCATTTGGTGCTCTATCATTGATATCACAATTGGTTTTTCCTTTTCCCTTGTTTCCTTCCTTTCTTAGTAATGGTTTGGTATCTAATACTTTAGATGATTGCTTCATGAGATTCAAACATTCTTCCACTTCTTTAAGTATGTTTGTGATATTATCCATTGTAGTAGGTTCGTTGCCTGCTTCATAGAGTGTTTTTGTTGATGGTTTGCTATCTTTTAATGTCATGATTAATCAAGTTTTCAACGTTTACCCAAAGGCTGGCAGTTTCGCTTGCTCTGATACCACTATAATGACTCGAGCTCCGAATCATTCGATTTTTTATTATTCTTTATTATTGGATTGACACAGATTGTCATCCAATTTATTTAAATCTAGTTGGATAAATTATGAATAATAAAATCTAATTCAAATTTGAATTTGAATAGAAATTTGAATATAAAATATAGTAGTTGTTTCTAATTTAAACTTTAAAATTACACTCTTCATTGTGCAAGAGGCTCAATCCTCTTTATATTGTTGTTTATGAAATTATCTCTTTATACATGAAATTTTATAATAGATGCTACCTCTGATTGTTGATTAATTATGCATCCTGGGTTGACTGGAAATGGTCTCCTTTAGGGGCACTCAAGTCTCGAGTATTTATATATACTTCTGCATAAAACTATTCGATGTCTCTGCCTTTGAAATATACACTTTTTTATATCCATGATTTGGTAAAAGCCGCATCATCTCATTGCATCTATTCCACAAGGGGTATGCCCTTTTATTAAGCGTTGTTCTCTTCTTAATTAGTCGATGCGTTTTGGGTGAATCGCTTTGTTAGAGGTTTATTTATTTAGAGGTAATTAACATTATTCTCTTAATTGTCGTCCAGCTGCATGAAGTAGTGTTTACTTTATTTTATTATCCTTTTATGATTATCGTTGTGTCTAAAGCTTCAAACAATATATTGAAGATTTTATTGTAAAGTTGATAATTTGAGGTGGTGATATCGGTGGAGGGTGATCGCACAATACTAGTTTACAATTTTTGGCCAAACTAGACATTGAACTGAATTTTTTTAACTAAATATTCACTTTCGGGTACCTATAACGGCTAAATCGTGAGGAATTTGAAGATGATGCAAACTAGTGATTTGTGACATTTTGTCTATAGATTCTAAATATATTTTTTTCAATTTTTTTGGAATTAGATTTCACTTCTTTTTCCATCTCCTTTGAAAACTAGTTTTAACGATAAACACCATTTTTAAAGAGTAACATTACTAGCTAACACATAACTTTTTTTCTATGAAGGATAAAATTCTCTTTTTTTTGAATTTAGATTTGTAACTACAATATCTAGTGCATGGAATTGGTTTCATATCATTTCATTGAATTTATTTTTTTAATTAAGTTTCAAAGTCAAACCAGTTACAATTTAGACATGATTTACTGGCTAAAACATAACTTTTTTTGTATGTATCAAAATTAAATTTTTCTTTTGTTGGATCAGGGACATCAATATCTAGTGCACTGATATTTTTCAAAAAAAACATTGATAATCTGCTATTTTTCCACATGTGTAGAACAAAGAGCCTGATTTTTCAGTGAAAAACGTATGTTTAATCAAACTAAAAAAAATACATAATAAAACCAAAACCTATACACACATCACTTGCATTGATCTCGCATCTATCTTGCTTCTCTCTTCTTCTTTCCATTCAACTCTCAACAAATCTACTCTTATTTATATCAACCTCAACCTTAAACATCCTCTCCAAGGTCGGCATTTTATCTGTTATATTTACAAATTCAAATTAGGTTGGAACCTAAACATTCTCATGGTGGATAGGAATGAAAGGGGACCAAAACAACACTTAATTGAGACCCAAAATTAAATCTCACACACCACGCTACACTTCCATTAATACTTGAACATTTTTTAATGTAGTGTAAACACCAGGTCGGCCATTACCCATGAAAACACATTAAACATTAAGTACATGCTTTCGAAGCTTTTGATACACCTAACCACAAATCCCCTTGACACAAACAAGAGAACACCATTAACTCTCCTTCAAAGCCACAAGTCCTGAAAAGAAACTGCAAAGAATGTGGAGCAAATACATTTCTCCCTGACATCTCTACACAACACTGCAAAACCAATTCACAAATTGGTGAACATAACTTCCTCTCACCAATGATCTAGAACCCAAAATTCTGAATATAGCAACCGCTAACAACCTCAAACATCATACTAAATCTGCACAGGCATAGCATCAATACAGAAGAAACATGGAGCATGATCTGGAGCACACTTTGAACACTTGCACATCACAATTTAAACTCTGTTTATCAAATTTCCTCAAAAGCACTTGAAAACCAAGTACCAGAGACAACATCTCATCTATTACTTCATTCCAATTCATATCAAAATACTATAATAAAATATATCTCCATGTACTCACAACACTTCCTCAATATCTCAACTACACATGCACAACCTGAAACAACATGTTTTCCTCTTTTCCATAATTTCTCAATATCCTCGACATTTTCATCATGCAACAACTTCCTTAATACGCAATTGACATCCATGACAACACCAGTCAATAGAAATCATGTTGACATCAATGACAACACCTTCATACTTGCAACAATCTCCCCCTTTTTCATTGATGGAAACACATGATGTGAAAAAACATCAAAGACAACACAATAGTTTTGAACATGCTTTCTTTTCTCCCCCTGAATGATTTGACAATATAAACAACTTTCTCCACTAATACCTGGCACTTTTTTCACATGATAATTTCTCCCCCTTTGATAGTGAGCCAACATAATTGCTCTAAATACTCCCCCTTAGGAGTATACCCAATCAAATTAGCAAATCAATGAAAACACATCACACTACCTACTCCCCCTGAGAGATAGCCACCAACATCAATCTTGAACAAGAGATAGATCCATAGATCCACTGGACTAATGCATCTCCATATGCATCTAGTTTAAATAAGGAGGGGCAATAACCCCCAACTTCTCCTCAAGATAGTTGAAAGTATCGTTAGGAAGAGCCTTAGTAAATATGTCAGCAATCTAATCCTTTGTAGGTACATACTCAAGTTTCACCTCTTGCTCCATAACCTTCTCTCTCAGAAAGTGATACCTAATTGATATATATTATGTCCTTGAGTGCATCATTGGATTCTTAGAAATGTCAATTGCACTTGTATTATCACAAAATATAGATATAGGCCCATCATACATTGTAACTCTGATATCCTTCAATATTTGTCTCACCCACAAAATTTTACAACATGATGCTGCTGCAATATACTCAGCTTCTGTAGTAGACAAAGAAATTGATTCCTGCTTCTTACTCAACCATGGCACCAATCTACATCCAAGAAATAATACACCACCACTTGTACTTTTCTAGTCATCAACACAATCAGGCCAGTTTGCACCTGTATAAGAACTTAATGTGAAATCAATATCCTTAAGATACCATAAGCCATAATCTAGAGTACCTTTTAAATATATGAATATCTTTTTTACTGTTGCAACATGTGTTTCTTTAGGATCTTTTTGAAATCTAGCCATAAGACAAACTACATGCATGATATCCGGTCTAGTAGCAGTTAGGTATAATAGTCCACCAATCATAGATCTATATTTGTTTTGATCAACCTTAGGTGAATCATCATCTTTGCTCAATTTGCAACCAGTCACTATAGGAGTGCATACCAATTTGGAGTCATCCATTCCAAACTTCTTCAACATCTCTTTGACATACTTGGATTGTGAAATGAAAATCCCATTATCAGTTTGATTAATTTGTAGCTCAAGGAAGAAATTCATCTCCCCAAACATTGACATTTCAATCTCTTTTTGCATCTCTTCAGCAAATTTCTTACACATAGCTTCATTTCCTCCAAAGATAATATCATCCACATATACAACCACTATCAATATTTTGTCTTCCTCAATTTTGAAATAAAGATTACTATTTGTGGTGCCCTTACTGAATCCTTGTTGTATCAAATATATGTCCAATCTTGCATACCAAGCTTCTAGAGCTTGCTTCAACCCATATAGTTCCTTCTTCATTTTACATACCATATCTGGTTGATCTGGTAACTAAAATCCTTCTGGTTGTTCCATGTAAACTTCTTCTTCCAATTCTCCATTCAGAAAAGCAAACTTCACATTCATCTGATAAACTTTAAAGTCCTTGTATACTGCAAATGCCAAAAATATTCTGATAGCTTCCATCCAAGCCACAGAAGCAAATGTCTCCTCAAAGTCTATTCCTTCCACTTTTAAGTAACCCTTACACACAAATCTTGCCTTTTTCCTTACCACTTCTCCATTCTCATTTAGCTTTTTTCTGAACACCCACTTAGTTCCAATTATATTCTTGTTTTCCGATCTAGGAACCAATTCCAAAGTTTGATTTTTCTCAATTTCCATAAGTTCTTCTTTTGTTTCATTCATCCAATGTTCATCCTTCCATGTTTCACTCACTATTTTAGGTTAAAATTTAGAAAGTAAACATAGATTTACCTCAACTTCAACAGCTTTGCTTCTTTTCAATACACCTTTCCTTTTGTCTCCAATGATTTATTCTTCGAAATGATTCTTTTGCACATACTTAGGGGTCTTAAGGGTCTTCTTCGGAGCTTCTCCCTCTTCATTCTACACTTATTCATCAGATTTATCTTCTTCTAATTCTCTACAATCAGGTTCATCTGACACATATCCATCCACTGCAATTGAATTCTACAAGTTTTCATCAACCTTAACATTTTCACTTTCAACTATCTTTCTTAACCTTTTGTTGTAACATTTGTAAGCTTTGCTTTTAGTAGAATATCTAAGGAAGATACCTTCATCAGACCTTGCATCAAACTTTCCTAATTTTTCTTCTTCTCTTTTGATATATCATTTGCTTCCAAATACTCTAAATTAATTCACCGTAGGAATCCTTCCATACCATAACTCATAGGGGGGTGATCCCACAATAGTGGTTTACAATTTTTGGCCAAACTGGACATTGCAATTATTATTTTTAACTAAATCTTCATATTTGGGCACCTATAGCGGCTAAACCATGAGGAATTTGAAGATGATTAAAACTAGAGTCTCATCACATTTTGTCTGTAGATTCTAAAAATATTTTTTTCAAAATTTTTGGAATCAGATTGCACTTTTTTTTCCATCTCCCACGAAAACTAGTTTTTTTTATAAAACAACATTTTTAAAAAGTGACGCTCATCATATACAACATAACTTTTTTTGTATAAAGGATAAAATTCTAATTTTTTCAAATTTAGATTTGTAACTATGATATCTAAAACTTGCTTTGGTCTCATATTTTTTTATTGAATATTGTTTCCTTAATCAAGTTTCGAAGTCAAACCAATTGCAATTCAAACATAGGCGGACTGTATACAACATAACTTTTTCTGTATGTATCAAAATTCAATTTTAATTTTTTTAATGGATCAAGGACATCAATGCCCAGCCTCAACGTATTTTTTAAAAAAATATTTTGATAATCTGTTATTTTTCCACATGTGCAAAGCAAAGAGCTTCACTTTCAATGAAAAACCTATGTTTAATAAAACTAAAAAAACACATACATAATAAAATCAAAACATATTAAAATTTAATTCGTTGGATAGCTCATTCTAAGGACTACCATCTTCCAATTGGGTTTGTGAAGTATCCTCCATTTTCATCATCAACCCGAGCTTCGAAGGGTAGAATTCTGCTAAAATTTGGTGGAAGAGGGGGAGAAGGGCAAAAAAGGGGGGTTCGAGCGAACCCCCCTTCGAACGAATCCCCCTTCACTCGAAAGGGTGAAGGGTGGTTCGTTCAAAGGGGGGTTCACTCGAACCCCCCTTTTTTTTGAATTCCCCATAAGGAAATGTGGCATCACAGGGTTCGAGCGAACCCACCATGCAAAAGGGTGTTCGCTCGAACTAGAGGTTCGATCGAACCCCTCTTTTGGGTTCGTGCGAACCCCCTAGTTCAAACGAACCCTTTAAAACATGAAATTTTCAATGAGTGAGAATTTTCTCAAATTTCCTTCCTGATAAAAATTGTACACCACTATTATGGGTTTACCCAGGGAGTCTTTGGGTTGTAAGCTTTGGCTTGTACTCTATTAAGTATGTAAACAAAAATATGAATTGCTTCTCTCTAGTAGACTTCTGATAGATTTACCTTTTTCATCATAGTCCTAGCAGCTTCATGAATCATCTGATGTTTCCTCTCAACCACTCCATTCTATTGAGGAGTTCTAGGTGCAGACATGTGCCTCTTTATTCCATGAACTTCACAAAACATCTTGAACTAATTGGAGGTGAATTACCGCCTCTATTAAACCTCAAAAAAAAAAAATTCACATTCATTTCATTCTCAACCATAGCTTTATACACCTTGAATTTACCCAGTGCATCAAATTTTTCTCTAAGAAAAGTAACCAATGTCATTCTAGAATAATCATCAATCAAAAGCATAAATTACCTGTCACCTTGTAGACTTCTCACCCTTGTAGGACCATAAAGATATGTATGAATTAATTTCAGTAGTATGGTAACAGATTATTCCTTTCCCTTGAAACTATTTATTACTTGCTTTCTAAACTGACCATCCTTGTAGACAACATTGTAAGGCTTTGTGATTCTTGGCAGGTCTCTCGTTGTATGAACTGAACTGATTCTCACCAAATTATCAAAATTCATATGACACATTGTTCGATGCCATAACCAACTGTCACTAATCTACGACATAAAGCAATGACCATCAACACCCTTAAGTTGATAGATGTTTCCATTTGTTCTCTTACCAGCAGTAATCATAGTTTTGGGCCCTTTTCTAATCTCACATGTTTCATCCTTAAACACAAGATTATATCCCTTGCTACACATTTTTCCAAAACTCAAAAGGTTATGCCTTAAACCCTTAACATAGTAAACATTATTAGTGTTATTCTTGCCATCGAAACTGATTGAACCTATTCCATATATCTTAGCTCTTGAATCATCTCCAAATTTAACTAGTCCTCCATCATATTTTTCAAGTTTAAAAAGATCTTTTGGCTCTGATCATGTGATTAGAGCAACCACTGTCAACAACCTAGTAGTTCTTATCCTCTTTAACATGAAAAGTACCTTCAACCTTATCCTTCTTCTCTGGAATACATTTCTTCACACAACTTTCAAAGTTAGTAGAATTGGGTTCTTCTTTTATAGCTAGGAACAAGCATTCATTGTCATCAAAGTCTTCATAATCAGATTCATCATTAGAAATACCAACATCTTCTCTAACATAGTAAGCTTTCTTAATCATCTTTCCTTTATTCTCCTTACTCTTATTGTTTGCAGCTCTTTTTGGACATCTTGAAGCATAATGACCTATATCACCATAGCTAAAACATTTGAAAGGTAATTTACATTTGTACTTATTGGCACCCTTCTTCATTCTTCTTACAAAATTAGCTTCCACATTATCAAGATCTTCCTTATCTGAATCTTCAACTTTTTCTGATACTCCAACCTTAAAAACGGTCTTTACAATTATTCCATTTTTCAAACCCTTTTTTTCTCATTTCAAAAGAAGTTAGTGTACCAATCATCTGATCTTTAGAATAAGTATCAAGATTTGATATTTCCTCAATAGTAAATACCTTTTCACTATAAGAATCGAGAAGAGATCTAAGAACTTTCTTTACCACTTTAGATTCTTTGACTTGTGCACCAAGACCTCTCATTGTGCTCACTAGCTCATCAACTTTCTGCATGTATATTTTGATTGTTTCATCTTCAGACATATGCAAGGTCTCAAATTGTGCCTTCAAATTTTGTAACTTTGCTTGTTTTACTTTCCATCTCCTTCATAAATGCTTTATATCTTATCCCAAACCTCTTTAGTAGTATTCAAACTCATAACTTTTACTAATTTAGTATTTGAAAGACTATTCACAATAATAAATCTTGTCTTAGCATTGATCTCATGTGCCTTGATCTCTTTATTTATACTTGGACCATTTTGAGGTGGAGTATATGCATTCTAATAAGCCTTTTCAACCTCAAATCCCCGAGCTACCAGATATCCTTCCATCTTTGTCTTCCAAAAAGCATAATATGTGCCTTCAAATCTAGGGCATCCCAAAGAAACCTTGTTCGCCATCCTGGATCTACCTTAATCAATTAAGCTCTTCTCTAAGGAACCTTGCTCTGATACCAATTGTTGAAAGGACAATACAACTAAGAGGAGGGTTGAATCAGTTGTATCTTATCAAAACATCAAAAACCCTCAACAGTAATCAGATCCGCATGCATTCAATAAACCCTTATTCTATTAATGTGATTAATCATGAAATGCAAATAAAGAAACTGAATCAACAACACCATACACAAGAGAACACAATATTTATGTGGAAAACCCAATGAGGGAAAAAACATGGTGAGGATTATCTCACAATATAAGTAATTGCAAAACCAGTACAAAAGGGCTCATTACTAGAATAAAACACATTGTCCAAAAATGCTCACAACCAGGGCTCACTACCACAAAAAGAACAAGAAGATAGAAGAGAAATGTTACACATAGAACACTTTCTCAATGCAACAAGAAATCCACCACAATGCTCCAATAATCTCGCAACCTTGTTTGAAATATTTTGGACACCTTCAACTCACTGCATTCAGGAATCCAATACTTTGAATTTCGCACTACTCTGCTCAAGTTTGCATCACACATCACTTGCATTGATCTCATATCTATCTTACTTCTCCTTTCTTCTTTCCATTCAACTCTCAACAACTCTACTCTTATTTATATCAACCTCAACCTTAAACATCTTCTCCAAGGTCGGCATTCTATCTGTTATATTTACAAATTCAAATTAGGTTGGCACCTAAACATTCTCGTGGTGGATAGGAATGAAAGGGGACCAAAACAACACTTAACTGAGACCCAAAATTAAATCTCACATTCCATGCTACACTTCCATTAATACTTGAACATTTCTGAATGTAGTGTAGACACTGGGTCAATCGTTACCCATGAAAACACATTAAACATTAAGTACATGCTTCTGAAGTTTTCGATAAACCTAACCACAAATCCTCTTGACACGAATAGGAGAACAACACCATTAACTCTCCTTCAAAGCCACAAGTCCTAAAAAGAAAATACAAAGAAATGTGGATAAAATACATTTCTCCCCAACACCTTTGTACAACACTACAAAACTAGTTCACATACTGGTGAGCATAACTTCTTATGTGCCAACGATCCAGAACCCAAAATTCTGAATATAGAAACCTCTAACAACCTCGAACATCATACTAAATCTGCATAGGTATAGCATCAATTTAGAATAAATGTGGAGCACGATCCAGAGCACACTTTGAACACTTACACATCACAGTTTACTTTGTTTATCAAATTTTCTCAAAAGCACTTGAAAACCAAGTACCAGAGACATAATCTCAGCTCATTACTTTATTCCAATTCATCTCCAGACACTGCAATAAAAGATAACTCCATTTACTCACAACACTTCCTCAATATCTCAACTACACATGCACAACCTACAACAACCTGTTTTTTTCTTTTCCACAATTTTCTCAATATCCTCGACATTTTTATCATGCAACAACTTCCTTAATACGCAATTCACATCAATAAAAACACTAGTCAATAGACATCATGTTGACATCAATGACAACACCTTCATAATTGCAACATATAGGTCTTGGTGGATTCAACTTGTCAATTGTTTGGACTATGATTTTATAACATGATATTGTTCATATTGTTTGGGCAATGATCTTATTGGATGTCACATATCTGGTAATAAATTTTGTTATAGGAGGTTTATAATGTTAGCATCCAAAATGTTTCAAGACATTCTAATCAGAAGAGTTGTTTTCCTAGAGATTGTAGTATGTAAAAATATATGAAATTAGAGATGATTACAATGGAAATGTTGCAGTAGTTTGTGCATTGTGGGAGAATATGTCTCAAAATTCTTTGTCAATTACAAAAGTTTGTTATCATCTATCGTATATCAATCACAAGTTTTTGTTCTTTTAAGTTTATCAAAGTATTTTAAGGATAACCAAGAATTGACAAACAAAATTAAAAGTGTGACTTACCATCAAAATAATTGAGAGATTGTTCATCTTCACATATGACCCTTTGTGATTTAATAAGAATGAGAGTCTTGTACTTATAAGAATATATATGCACAGCCTATTACATAGTGATTTCAAAGGTTCGGATATTATTAAAAAAATATTATAGGATTAGTGTATTATATTTTTAGAATTATTTTTAATAATAGTATTATTATGTAAATTTTTGTGTTTGGGTTTTTCTCATTACAAATATATTGTTGAAAGGTAGATTTTTTCTAATAGTCTAGTGATTACTTCTACATTATTTTGTGAATTTTTGTGCTTGGGTTTTTTTATTACAAATAAATTGATGGAGGTGAAACTTTTAAAATACTCTAGTGAATACTCTAGTGTAATGCAAATAGAAAAGTGTTAGTTAACTTTCAATTTATCTCTTCATTTTCTCACTAGCTATAATCTTCATTTTGTCACTCCACTATCCTCCTTACATAACAAAAAACGATTTCTCCTAATAATGGGAATATTTTGAAGCTATTTAAATAAATAACCTACAAAAAAATATTTAAGTTGGCTTTGATGCCATGTTAGAAATTAGGATCTTAGGATACTACTCATTATAAATAAAATGAAAATTAACAAAGTGAGAATTATATATGCATAGATTTAACACATTACACAACATATACATCGGGAAAACCTTTCTATATAAAAACCCCATAAAGCACCATTTCATTATAAAACACTTACAAAATGGTTTATTAAAGAATATGCCAAATATTGAGAACACTTATCCTTATATCCACGTGGCCAATAATACCTCGTGCCTAGTGATGTAATTCACTATAAATCTCCAAATTCTCACACTCTCAATGAGAGATAACCTCCCTATATATAGGAGAAGAGGTGAAAAAATAATTGAAGAGGTATTAGTCACACCTATTCAAAAACAACCGTTTGTAAATAATTAATAATCTAATAGCATTAGATTATTGATTATTTAAATGGCATATTCATAAAATAAGCATAATGCTTTATAACCTTATATTAAAATAATATGTAAATGTTATAAGGGTATGACCCATAATACCATTATGTTCTAACATAATAATAGAAAATAACATGAGTATTAACATCATTTGATGTTATTTTTCTCAAAATAACTTCAAATTGTATAAGAAATATGACCTAGACAATGAAGATACATACTTGTCCTTAAAGAGGGCAATTTCAACCTATAGTAAGATTGGGGAAATTCTATTAACAAGGGACTTTAATGTGAGGATAATAGACAAACAAATCGACTTACTAGGAAATGACAAAGATATAGACAAGAACCCTCTTTGGATGATAGAAAACAAAATCAATGTTTTAGAGTCTCAAAAGATGTGTAGGGCTCCAACATGCACTTTAGAGAATAGTTGCAAGGCTTTTGCAATATGAATAAATTTCTCATATATAATGGGATGAGAAAATAGAAGAAATAAAGAAAATACATGTGCAAAACCTATAATGGATAAAGTGTAATTGACTATATTATATTGAGAACAATAGGAAAATAGATCAATGGTTACATATGCAAAATAGTTGTGTGAATGTGCAAATGAAAAAAGATCCAACCCTAAAATCATTGCCAATGAAGAATTGTTCATGACATAAGACATTATACAAGGGATTAGCATGCTTGTATCGAATAAATCTAGTGGCATAGAAAACCTTCAAGCTAAGCATTTAAATTAAGGACCCAAATTTCCAACACATCAAATCAACTAAATTTTCAATGAGGTTATTCAAAATGGTTTCCAATAGAATGGATAGCTAGTTTAACCATAACTTTGTTCAAAACTGGTGATGTAAACAATCCATCAAACTTCAAACTATCATGGTCAACCCTCTCTTTGTGAAGCTAATTGGGAGTATGGTAGAATGTAGAATTATCAGTTGGAAAAATAAATAGGGAAGGAACGTAAAGGGGAAATCATATTTTAGACTGAAATACTCAACTATAGATCATAGTATCACACTCAAACACTTAGTTGAAAAGGTTTGGGACAAAAATGAAGATATATATTATTGATTTATAAACTTCAAGAAGGCTTTTGGCATCATTCCTAGGAGTCAATTATGGAGTAGAATGGAGGATCTGGGAGCAAATTAGGAGTAGAATTAAGAGGAACAAGTCAAAGGTAAAAACAAAACACAAACAAGATTGTCTAGAAGTTTTTCAAGAATGATATAGGTGTAAAATAGGGTTGCCTTGTATCTTTGAATTCATTTGGGCTATATATTGACAAGATAGAATATTGGATAAATGAGTCTAGGAGTGGAGGGGATCCACTTAACCACCTATGTGGTGAATCTCTTGCTTTATGTTAATGACTTAATTCTAATGGTAGAGACAACGCAAGGTTTGAGAGACCACTTGTAGGATTTAGAGCTCTTTGGTAAAGATGTAAGGATATAGAGGTGAATATCAATAAAACTAAAAATATGATTTTATCTTTGAAAAGAAAGAAGAAGCATTTTGAATTTTAGTTTGAATCAAATTATATTAAATTGGTGTTACAATATAAGTATCTTGTCCTGAAATTTCATAGTCAAATTGGTTGGAACACATGTACCTGCTGAAAATAATACATTTGGGATAGAGAACTCTTTATGCACTTCAAACAAGTACATGAATGCCAATTTATGAGATTGAAAGACCTCCAAAGGATTTTTTTTTAATTTCCATTCTAGTTGTATTATATAGTTATGAGCTATGTATAGTGGTACATTGAGTTTGAAGTGGAGATAAATAGAAAAGATCCAAAAATCACTATCAATTTTAGAATCAAAGCTTCATTTACTTTTGAAATTATCCTTGTATAAGAAGTAACTTTCCCTTTAGAAGAAAACTCTATGACCATGTAATTATGTTACTTGAAAATATATAAAAACATGGATATTGGCAGGTGGCCTAGGGTGGCAAGAGATGAAGAGTTGCTCAAAAAGAAGAAAACATGGATGACACATAAAAAATGGATGAGTAGGTTAGATATTAGCCTAAATATTACACCTCGTTTCTAGGTTACTAGAATACTTTTACTTTTATGAGTAAATATGATTTTTAATGCAAGATTATGTATTTAGTATGTTCAATGAATGAATGAAATACATGAATATGCATTATGATGTTATTGCTTTTTAATGCTTTAATGATGCAAATGGTATATGATGAATATGATTTTCATGTGATCAGCTAACTACGTTTATGATGCACTAAGCTAGATGCAAGAAAGAATCAAGCCCTCTAGTGAGGAGAGGGGGAGTATCACCTAGGAGAGGAGGTTGGTATGGAAACTACTAATGTGCCTAATTGAACTATTACACACACTCACTGACTAGTTTAGTCAAGTTAAGTCAAGTCAGTCCAGGATTCCATAAGTAAACCCCTGGTCATAGTTTTTAGGTTGATTGAAATGTTTGAGTAATTATCTTTGATTTCCTTTGGTTGTTTCTTTGTTTGTGTCTTAGAGACTAAATCTTTGTATTGAGTTTATGATCTAATTCATGTATTCTTTATATATATATATATATATATAATTTATATATGTATATGTGATCTCCTAAAATGTTATGTCCTAATGTAAGATGCTAAATAATTAATGATGCAATAAGAGGAAATAACACAAAAGGGGACACCTTAATGATTAGCCTAAGGAATTGATAAAATGAAAGTAAGATGAAATAAATTGAGATTGATTATACCTTCATGTTGCTTCTTCCTTGGTTGGCCCTTGATCTTTGGATGTCTTGTGTGCTCCTTGGATGGCTATGGAGTCAAATGGATGCAAGATGCAAGATGCAAGATGCAAGATAGATTGATGAAAAATACTATGGAGATGCTAAAATGCTGCAAATGATAATTTGGCAAGAGTTTGGTAGCAAAAGACTTCCTCTAAATGAGAGAAATGAGGGGTTATTTATAGGATAATTTGAATTCTCTAGAGAATTCAACGGTTGAGATTGATCCAACAAAGCCAAGATGAAGGGCTATGGTGAGTTGAGGATTCACAAGCCCTCACATCTTGATATGTGGAATGTGAGATGGCCTAGGGTGAGATGATGTGGGAGTGAGGTGGAAGAGAGGTACATGAGGTGGAGAAAGGACAAGTACCTTGTAGGTACCTTGGGGGATGAGAAGATTCCTTGGAAGAATAAAAGTGAGTTAAAAATTCACAATGATTGGAAGAATCTAGTGGATAAGAGAGGGTTTCCAAAAAGGTGGGGATTTTCCACATGTGAATGATGTGACAAGTCCAAGGTTCTAGAAGTCCTTGGAACATGTAAAATGACAAGTCAAGTCTTCTAGAACTTGCATGGGGAAGAGAGAAGCCTAGGATGAATAAAAAGGAATTAAAAATTCCTTGGGGGATGGGGAGAGTTGACCAAGGTCCTGATTAGGCTAATGACCTTGATTAAGGTTGTGCAAACCCTTGATTAGAATAATTAATGAGAGATTAGAGGCAAGTGGGAGATTATGGAGGATATGACACTAATCTTGATTAAGTGGTGCATATCCTAATCGTGGATTAATTAATTTAATCCAGATTAAAAGAGGATTATGGAGAATGTGACAAGGAGAGAGAAAAAGAGGGATTAAAAATTGGTTTTAATCCAAATAGGTCAAATGACTAAATTAAATAAGTTGTCATACTTATTTAATTTAGAAAAGAGAAGGTGTAAGGTAAAGTATTTAATTATTCAATTACATACTTTAGGAACCTTAGGCAGAAAATGAAATAATGATTAAATAAATTATTTAATCACTATTAATGAAATAGATGAATAGAGTAGATGATTTTGATCATGTGGAAGTGATCAAATTTAAATGTCTACAGTATATATGTGATAACTCATGTATATGAGTATATACACGTGTGAGCATGCGTAGGTAGAAATACTTATGTATACTCATACGTGGATACATCATACATATGGATAATTGATTGGACAAATATATATGTATATATACACTTATATACTTATCGATATATATTTTATAAGAAGTTAAAATTATATATATATATAAATTAATATGTGTATATTTGTATGTATTCAAATGTATATATTAATATATGTATATATACTTATAAATATATGATTGAAAAATGAGTGATTTTAATATATATGTTAATACATATATATATATATATATAATGATAAAAGCATTATATATAATATATATATATATATACGTAGAGATATTATGAATGATATAACTAGCAGTCGCACCTTAGTGTGCAATGGGTACGCCGAAGATGTGTGGAAGTCAATTAGACAAATTTGTGGTGATATTTTGGCTTTCATTTGTGTAGTAACTAAATTTAAACTGAAATAATTTCATCCATTGAATTTAATTTATTCATTATTTTGTTTGAAAGAGATAAGCGTATATCAAATATGGAGTAACATATATAGTTTAGAACTATTTAAATATGTAGAAGATAAAATCTACTATCCATATTCTTATCTTGTTTCAAAATGATAAACAAAATAATATCTTGAATATATTGTACAAAAGATTTTTATTTTTTTTAGAGAACATTAAAATATTGTTTTAATTTATTTACTTTATTATTGATTAAAAACCTTTTTTTATTTACTTCAAAATAAATATATTATTTTGTTTACATTAGTTGAGTAAAAAAAAAGAATTTGAGTAAAAAAAGTGTAAATTAAAAATTTATTATTGAATAGGTGTAGAGAAAATCAAAATATCTTTTAAATAAGTTAAAAAAATAACTCTTAAGTAGATTTAAACTATAATACAATTTTAAATAAAATAAAATTTAAAGTAGATCTCTATAGACATGCATCAAATTTGGGATTTATTTTCCATTCATTGAGTGGAACAACATTTTCCATGAGTAGGTTGAGAATATCTAGTTTGGAATTTATCAAATTATTTTTCTTGAAATATTTTAAATGGTTTTTCCAACCAAAATCTTCTATATGTATGTTGCTTTTAAATTGAAATGTATTGTGGGAAATATGCAATTAAACGTATTAGCATAATGCTCATACTTTATGGGGCTATACATTTTTTTTTAAAATTTCTTTGTGATAAATAAACTACCACTGCGTTTATTTACTTTCACTCTTCTGTTAAACACGGAACAAAATAAAACGGCCGCAGGTCATAATGTAAAATATTCAAACATCGAAAAACGAAAAAGGTTAAAAAAATGATGAAAAAATTCAACGCGCCAGATTGATTTAACTGTATTGTAGTTACCTGTGAACCGTTGGTAGTCAAAATCAGATCGGCCATTTTCAAATATGATAGGTTATAAAATATCAATACATATATAATGCGATAAATAAACAAAGTTTAAACTAAATACTATGCATATGAAATGCAAGTAAAGTAAATAATGCAAAGTCACTCGCATATATAAAGCGATGGAAGAAACCATGTATAAGTTGGAATATAGCGCTTAATATACTACACAATAGTTAAGTGATTAAAAGCTGAGGTATCACATAGAAATTGGTACGCTATATAAAGTGATGGAATCACATTTATTTAGTATGAATTGTTTTGTATAATGTGTCACCCATAAGCAAACATAAAAGGTGTTGGACTAATTCAAACTGCCACGAGTTGGCAAAGTAAGCAAGTAAAGTTTGTTTCTGATTAGAAGTGCATTTGTATTAATATTTTTATCAATTGTAACACCATTTTAGGCACCATGAGAAAAAATCTGGCAAACTAAGAGCCACGATGGGAAGTAGAAAGTAAGTTGGAAACCATTGCAATAGTTTGACTTGGTAAATAATCATGAGTTGGTAGAATTGAGGCAACTCGGCCATGTGTTTGGAACTAATTTTATTTAGGACTTTATATATGTTAAATTTTTTATTCTTCCAGCTGCCATGTTTCAACCAGTTTGCTTAGTTGAACAACTTAGAGGTAGAATTAGTTTTGAGTTTGTGTTTTCAATTTTAGAGGTGGTGATTGAAGGAGTTGATCTATCGCTTTAAGTTTCTCAAAATCTCTTATAAATAGAGGGCAACTTCTTAGTTTTTGGTATTCGATTGGAATTAATTTGTTTTCCATTATTATTCTTTTGTTGTAGGTTTTCTTTGTGCAAAGTAGTGTTTGAGTGCAAGTTGTTAGAAGTGAGAGATTTCATCGAGTGTTGGAGAGCTATTTGTTTGTGAGTTTTTTAGTGTTGGGAAAGAGGTTAGAATTGGAGATAAGCTGAAAGTGAAAGGAGCAACAAGTGGAGTTTGTGATATTGGGCATTGAGTGCAAATTCTTCTTTGGAAGCTAAATTTATAGGCATGCTAGTTATTTTATCCATTACTTCTTTCTATGTTGAATTTATTTTTTTGTTGATTGATTGTCAGTGCTTGTGTAAGATATTGGTTGTTATCATAGATATTGAATCAAGCTTGTGCATAGAGCTAGATTGGATATAAGTAGTTTTGTGGTATCTTATTAGTATGATACATATATAGTTATAATGATTATAATGATTGTATGACGTAGTTATACTAAACTATCTAGAAGGTATATGGATATGATACCAAGATGATTGCATGTTACTTATATGTTTGCATGAATTATGACGTTAGTAATGCAATAGGAATGATAGCATGTTATATATGTCATCATTGATAGGTTATAATGTTATGCAAACCATTTTGGTAGTTTATCCTTGAATGGTTACTCCTATTTCCTTGAAAGTAGGAGAAAATTCTATTCCCTAGGGTTAGGATATACACTTGAATATGATTCTACTGATATTCAAAAAATAGGGTTGAAAAACGTATTAGTGATATATATATATGTATGTATGTATGTATGTATGTATATTCTGATGATTTTATTATCTTATACTTTTCCAAGAGTCTATACCTTTTCATGGTATTCTAGTCTTAAAGAAGAGAATTTTACGTCTCGGCAACCCAAAGTTGTAATGTGAGGAGACTATAAGGTGCAGAAACACTAACTCCTCTCAAGATAAAAATGTCCTTCATATTAGATATGAATTTAGTGTACATTGTAAACATGTGAATATATGCCATTGAAAGAAAGGATATATGATTGTTTATGAACATGAAAACATAGAAACCTTAGAGGATAACTTGGAAAGAACCATGAGAAATGAAGAATAATCAAAAGGACATGTTGATGAGAGAAATAATATTAGTTTGATATGCATGTTTGTAGAATTTGATGGCAATAGTCAAATAGTGATAATTGGAGGGTATTATCATAATATCTAGGATATAATAAGCCAAATGTATGCTTGAATGAATTGTGATGTTGGAAAATGGTATGATATAGAAGTGTTATGTTGAGATTGTTAGTTTATGATGTTATGTAAACCTATGTTGGTAATGAGGTTTGTTCCTAGGATTAGGATAAACCAAGGTTGGGAATAACCTAATTGGTCAATTAGTTCACTTGAATGTTACTGTGAGCATGATCATAACCTAAGCCAAACATGATTAAACTAAACAAATTAATAAAGATCTAACTAGTTAAGTCAAGCTCCCAATGAAATTTATGAAAGCATTAAGCAAAGAAGCCATTAAATATGAAACAAAAGACAAATGCATAATGGAAACTAATCTAATGCCTCAAACCTCATCCTATTGGGGGATTGGTGTTGCATTGATGTGGAATGTCAAACCTTTCCCAATCCCTAGATTGAAACAACCTTTCAAATGGATGTCATTGATGAAAATTGATGAAAATGGATGCAAGATAAACTAAAATGGATTATAAATGATAAAATGATTGTGAAGATTTCTCTAAAATTAAGTATAGTGTAGTTAATCTAAATGAAAGTGGAACCTTTTCTCATAGAAATAAGGACTATTTTTAGGAGAAGTAGTTGAATCAATGGTCAGGATTGATTTGATCAATCAGTGGATGAAAATCAATAAGAGGAGTTGGCATGGATGAAGGATTCCAATCAATGGATGGGAATGTGAGTTGACAAGGATCAAGTATTTTAATCAATGACTCTCATTGATTTGAAGAAGCACACTTCCTAGAAATTAGGAAGTTGTTACAAGATATTTCCCATTTAGGAGGAGTGAAAATAGAGTAATATTCCAAGGGAATATTCCTTTGCAAGTGGGAGGATGAAGGAAATTAGATAATTAGATAATTAAAACATTATCTAATTGTGCATGATGGATGAAATTAGGATTTTAACTAAATAATTAACTTATTTAATTAAAGGGGGATGATGACATTCAATTAAATAATTAAGATTATTTAATCAAATGAGAGGACTTAAGGGGTTCAATTTAAATAATTTGTATTATCCAATTAAACAAGATGAAAGAGGATGAATTAACCTAATAAAATTGATTATCCTATTAATAGCCAAAAGTGATGAATTTAATTAAACAATTAAGATTATTTAATTAAATGGTCGAAAAGAGGTGATTCGAGATGAAAGCGGTGTTAGTAATCAAATTCAGATTTACAATATCAATCAGGACAATTTTAAGTGTCTACATTTTTCCCCTCTTTGAAGCGAGGTACCTATTATATTGGTTCATAGACTGACGCTTTTCAGATTAACGTTGCTGCTCAAATAAAAGATTTTAAAATTCTTGATTTTTTTGGATGCCCCACTATTGCCCCAGTGGAAATTTATGTCGATACCTTGCCCCTTCGAGAGATCGAGCAAAAATAATAATTTTCAAGTTGAGATCGTGACAAAGATTTAACATAGGTTCAGGTACAAAAAATAAGCTCCAAGACACAAAAACAAACTCAAAAAATGATTAAAGGGATTAAAAATGCTATTTTCCCACCCTAATTAGGGTAAAAACCCTAATTTTTAGGCTTAAATATAGGTTGAGGGGTCATTTTCAATTCACTTGCACTCACTGCTTTAGAGAGATATTGTTGATTTTGCTCTGACCTTTTTATGTATGGCTAATCCAACACTTCCCCAGCACCTTGCGAACAAGGTACGAGAGTACTAGTGGCTGACCAACACAAGACCCCCGATACACATTCTAAAACTTTTCTCATTTTTTTGCATTTTTATGCATCAAAGTTAGTTATTTTTTTGTCACAATTGGTGGTGCAATTGTGCTACAGTGATGCATTTGTCATGATGTGTCACAATGCTCAATTTGAGTTTAGAGTTGCAATTGTAAGATAGCATGGATATTGTCCAATAGAGGCACAATGTGTCATTTTGGTCTAACGTCGTTATTGAAAAATTATGACGCGATCGCAAAATAGTGGCACAATGTGTCATTTTGGTCTAACGTCGTTATTGAAAAATTATGACGCAATCGCAAAATAGTGGCACAATGAGCAAGTTGGGTTTAGCATCGCAGTTGAATGTTGACATGCAATTATGTATAGTGACGCAATTATAGTTTACTAGAGTGACACAATTGTGAAATTGTTGCGCAATTACAATTTTAGGGTTTTAGACTCCAAATTTTTATCATTTTTAGCAAATTTGACGTTTTCGCTTCATGCGTGCAAGAGATCATTCGATCAATCATGTCCCAAGAGCGCTAACCCAACATTCTTGCATTCGCCATTTTTGGGATGATGAAAAAAATTTCCTTAGAGCTATTGGCCTCGGATTTATAGCACACATGTCAGAGATTTGACTGCATCTAGCTATGATGACTACATTGGTGGAGCACTGGCACAATGAGACCTCATTTCATCTTCCTATTAGAGAGGCCACAACCACACTAGAGGACTATGGAGCATTCTATGAGTCCCCATCTACAGGGAGAGAGTCATCTACAACACCAAGTCTAGGATGGACATGATTTTCGATGTGCTTGGCCTAAAGAATATTCAGGTTGGCAACCACTAGATAGACATGCGAGAGTACAGAGGGAAGGTTACATATTTGACATTAGTGAATGAAGCATTGATTTCTAGAGTCTTGGTGCTCGACAAACAAGGCAAAGGATTTAGCTTCAGTTGGGGACTCACCTGAGCGGGGATGGTCTAGAGGATGACACTCTATGCTTGGGGCCCCATTGTACTTGCCTCATTATACCTTGACATGCATCAGGTGATTTACTTGAGGGGGCAAGTAATAGGGGTTGGCATCTCTCCTCTGCATATTTGGGTATGGGAGCACATTACCATGCTCTAACCTATTATTACTCTAGTAGACACTAATCCAGATAAACCCATTGTTTACAAATATGGAGCCATGACCACCCTGCAACATACAGGTAATACATGGGTCACCTATTGGAGGAGTGTTATCGATGACATGATAGTATTTCAATGGAGGTCGTGGATCTAGGCCCATCTCTGATATGATGACCATGAGTAGCTATTTTACACTCGCTAGACTAGATATATGCTTAGGCAAGAGCACACTATGGTTAAGTGATATCTACCTGATCGAGTGGCTCGTCAATTCAGTGAGGTACAGGATGCGATGTAGCCCACCTACAAAGCCATATTTGCATGGATTTTTAGAGAGATAGTTTGGGGACAACAGGTCCCTCCACAGGTCGCCATCGATGATTTCAGAGCACTTGTCCCATAGTCGTGGGTTTATGCTAATGAACCTTATGATGCAGGGACTACTCTTGCTTATGATGTGTGGTTTCTTCAGCACGCCCTAGTTCAGTTGACTAATCTGAAAAGGGGATAGGTTCTCAAGAGGGGGAGAGGACAAGGTAGATTAGAAGACAAGGTAGAGGAAATAAGCCTCCTCAGTAGCCTCCCTGGGATGGTCAGGTGCTCGAAGATGGACACCAACAACAGCAGTAGGATCAAGGTGTGGGATAGGTGTCAAGACATATTACTTTGATACATCCATTGCAATAGGAACCACCACCACCACCACCATATTAGCAGTGACAACAGTAGTAGCAGCCACATGCATTGATCTGAGAGATGCACAGATCTTGGCCTTGACTACGGAGAGACAATCTGAGGAAAGAGCACAACTAGGTGATCTAGTAGGTGCAGAAAGTTATAGGTGAGTGAGACTAGGAGAGATAGTAGGTACAACAACTTACCATCCAATTAGCTCAAGAGATGGGGCGTCGGCAATAGCTAGAGGCTATTACGCAATAGGCATACGGACAGGTGGTGTCTACACATATATGGACAGGCTATGATGGAGGCCACTTATTACAAGACCTTGTACTACAGGGATGTTCCTCCTCATCGACAACAACCGGATTTTTCATAGAGGAGCAAAGTGGCACTCAGTGGTTTAGGAGGTGCACCCTCATTCCAGCAACAACCTTCGAGTAGCGGCCACCAGCAGCCTTTAGTGGGACATCAAGATCAGTCTTGGCATGAGGAATGTTAGAGTAGAAGATAGCTTTGAGCTCATAGACACCTTTTTGATGTACAAACCTAATATGGATATGCATATACATTCATTGGATGATTTTTGATAGCCTCATGTACACCTTATTTTGATGATATTAAACACTAATTCAGATTTGTGTATCATGATAGTCATGTTTTGATGATATAATATATATGAGATGATTCGATGCAACACTTTATTGATGTGATGTTTCATTTTATGTGATGCCTTATGATTTATGATCATGTATGGATGTAATGTGATGTATGATTTATCATGCGATGCTATATGATATGCAATGTATGATTTATGTTATGAGTGCAATGTGATAGATGATTTACTTTCTTTTTAGTATCTTTTCTATACGATATGTCATGATGATGCAGGATGTTCATACTATGAGATGGATGCATTTCTTTTTGTGTATTTTCTATGCAATGATGTTATTCTTACGATATGATGATGATGATTATGATTATGCAGGATGTATATACGCTGATGGTTTGTGGATGCAGGATGGATTCATTGTTATTTTTATTGACTGTCATGATACCATGTTAGTGTGGAAAGAATATAGAAGAATAGGATAGATTAACCATTGATTTTGAGATTGATTCAGAAGTCCAACAAGCTATGATTCTTTGAGACTTTATTAGATATGGTGACGATATTGATGATTTGCTTGTTTCAGGGATTGTGATACTTCATCATTTCATTCCTTATTTTGATATAACACATAGACACGATGCATCAAGGTATCGATAACCAGGATGGCATTGTATCTAATGTGATGGACTTTGACTCTGCAAACATATAGGATAATCCTTGCTCACACCTGACATACAAAAACCTCATTGGAATGTATTTTAGAATTTTAGAACATTTTAGACCAAAGCATACATAATAGTCAACAATTTATTCAAAACATCCTCCTCACACACACAACAAGCAAGTATTTGCCAAGGTTATATTACAAGAAAATCCAACAAGCACAACAAATGAAAGATATTGATCGATGTCCAATTCCTTTCTCTCTAGATTGTTATGATAGACATCATCAAGAGGTCCTTGGAATGGTTCAATAAGATAAATCATAAGAAAATATCAAAATGAACAAATAGTCAATGTTATTCATATCTCTTGCCAAAGTAACATAGCTGAAGTGATTTTTGATGATGATGTCCATTGTAGGAAGGATGCATCCTAGGACATTTTTATCAGATGTTTTGACTAATATTAATTGTTTGATAGGTCGTTGATACAAATGTTACCAACTTTTTTACTTATGATCTAGACTTTAGATTTTTACATCTAGGTTCACACTTCACGAATTGTTGCACTTGTTTCACCAAAGGTTGATGATGATGATCATTTTATTATGGATGGAAGTTTGTTACGAGTGAAAGCAAAATGGGATTGGTGGTTTTGTACTTTTTGGAATATTTCAATGTTTTTGGATGTTTTTTCAATGTTTTGAGGTCATTTTTGATCTTTTTGGGTATATGTGAATGTTTAGGTTTTTAGGTTATTTGAGGTTGTTTAGGATTTTTTGAATGTTTTCTGATGTTTTGGGTTTTCAATTTTTTCAATGTTTTTTGTGTTTTTGAGTTTAGACCAAGACCTAAGGGGAAACTAACCTAGCACCTTATGGGCTCATCAGTGATGGCCTTTCCTATGTTATACATACAAAGACGACGTAGTCCGACTGACTCTGACCAGTAACTGTTTATTGATGAGATATGAACATTTGATGGATTATCAGTTTATTGTGACATACTCCTTTTTGATTGACCTAATGCCTTAGGGGTGCATCGATGATGGCCTTACCTACGTTCAAGCTCTCAGAGACAACGTAGTTCGACAAGGTGTTTTTGATCTTTTTTTTTTGGGGGGGGGGATTTTGATGTGATTTGAATGTTTTTGGTGTTTTGAAGATGTTTTGAATGTTTTGGATTTTTTACTGTACAAATTTTCAGATGTTTTTGGATTTTGGCTATACAATTTTGATGTTTTTGTATTTTTTAATGATTTTGCGACTATTTTTTGATTTTGAGATTTTCAAATGTTTTGGATTTTTCGAAATAACCTTAAAGGAATATGCAAGAACCCAATCCAATGCAAGTATAGAAAAATGCCCCCAGTGTGATGCGATAGACTACCTCGGTATAGGCAAGACAAACTGGCCTTAGGAATGTGCCAAGTAGTACTAAAGGGGAATATGATACTTACATAATATCTAGCTATGATACAGACACAAATGGGTGATGGAATAAATAGGATAATCGAATGCAACAGATGAATGCGATGGATAGCGAAGTAGGATAAGTCGAAGAGCCAATGATGGATGGATACTGCTTACTTACACAATGAACCTATTTTCTAGGTTTTCACCAAAGTACTTGCCCAAAGCGCCACCAAAGTGGTTTTCACTAGAGGACGATTTTGTCCTTTACTATTTTCAATCATTTTTCTTATTTTTTTGGATTTTTGTTATTTTTTTATTTTTTTGGAATTTTTGGATATTTTGGATTTATACCCTTCAAGCCTAGGCATAATTTTTTTTGAGATGCGAGCTATTGATAGGCTCCTATAAGGGTTCTCCTTCAAGTGTTGACAATTGATATGCTCCTGAACTATAACTACTTGTGATGACAAATGGTCTTAACCAATTAGGCTCAAACTTCCCTTTACTGTCTGGATCTAGCATATTCTTTTGATTCTCTTTTAGTACAAGATCTCCCACCTGGAAGGACTGACTTTTGATTTTCTTATTATAGCTCCTTTTGAGTCAATTCTTATAAGCCTACAAATGATTCAAAGCATCAAAATGACACTCATCCAGCAACTCTAGCTCGTTCAATCGGGACACCCTATATTCTTCATCGATGATAATATTTTGTAATGATATTCTCAACGATGGGAGATCGACCTCAATGGGTAGGATAGATTTAGTTACATAGACTAGGGAAAAGAGTGTGGAACCTGTAGGTGTGCAGATACTGGTCCTATAGGCCCATAAATCGAGGTTCAATTACAGATGCTAGTCACAGCCAGCTTCATTGACTGTCTTCTTGAGAATTTTTAGGATGGTTTTGTTCGAAGCCTTAGCTTGATTATTTTCCTAGGGATAGTATGGGGTAGAGAACCAATGTTGTATATTGAACTTTTGGCATAACTCACGTACATCCTGATTTTTGAAAGGTGTTCCATTGTCTGAGATGAGGGCTTGTGGAACACGATAGTGACAAATGAGGTAGATCACGATGAATTTTGAGATTTTTTTCTCATGTTGTAGGTCATAAGGATCACTTCAACCCACTTCATAAAAATCTCAGTGGCTATAATGTTGAACTTGTGACCATTCAATGAGGTAGGAGTGATCTTTCTTATGAGGTCGAGTCCCCAATGTGAGAAAGGCCAAGGTGTAATAATTGGTTAGAGTTCTTGAACTAGGACATGGATAAGCTCCCAATGTTGTTGACATTTCATGCACTTCTTGACATACTAATGAGCTTCCTATTCCATGGTAGGCCAGTAGTACCCTATCCTCAACTATTTCTTAGTTAGGGTCATACCACTTGAATGTGATCCACAAATGCCTTTGTGTACTTCTTTCAACATAGTCAAAGCTTCCTCTTGGTTACAACATCGTAATAATGTCCCTTAAAGACTTCGGCAGTAAAGGGTATCACCTAAGATAACAAATCAAGATGCTTTCTTGATAAAGGTTTTCTTAAGATTTGGAGTAATTTTAGATGAGAGGATACCTTTGTGTAGGTAGGTGAAGATGTCATGATACCAGGGAGAACCGGGACCAACAATTTTGCATACAAATTTGGATTTTGGTACCTCAAATGCTAGTACAAGAATTTTCTCAACAAGGAATTCACATTTAACAATATTGTGTGATATATCTAATAAGGACTCAATTGTTGCCATAGCATTAACTGTTCGATTGTTGACACATGGTATTTGCTCAAATGTTATGTCAATGAAGAAATCCTTCAGAATTTCTACCATCTTCTTATAAGGTGTGAGCTTATCATCTTTGGTCTGATAGTCATCATTGACTTGATTTACGATTAGTTGTGAATATTCATAGACCTTCAATTCATGGATTTGCCATTGTATCACAATTATCAATCCTATTATAAGAGCTATATTATTGGTGCATGGGAAGATGGTATGATTTAGGAATACAATCACCTTGTGGGGTGATGAAGAGAATGCCTGCACTAGATCCTGTAATGTATGTGACCCATCAAAGTACATCTTCCACTGATCCACTACATTGAGGAAAAATACTAACTCATCAAGAAATTCAAATACCAATGGATTCTCTACATAGATAGGCGCCTCTACCAATTGATTTGTGATAACCTGCCCCTTGATAGCTTTTCGCTTCATGTATTCTATATAAAACCATGTTAGGATCATTACCCACTTAGCCATTCATCTAGTGAGAGTTGCCTTGGATAACAAATATTTCAATCCAATCTTAGCAATGAGATTTATTTGGGTTGAAAGCATGTAGTGCCTAAATTTTTGTGAAGTGAAGACCACTACCAGGAAAGCCTTTTCAATGGGTGATTAATTCATCTCGTATCCCATAAAATTCCTACTAATATAGTAAATTTCTCTCGCCTTTCTTGTTTTGTCATGCTAAGCAAGAAGAGCACCCAAAGGTTTTGATGTGGCCGAGATATATAGAATCAAGGGTTTATTCAGTATTGGTGGCACAAGGATAGGAGGTGTCAATAGATAATCTTGATTTTTTGGAAGGCTTTGTCACATTTCATCCCACTTGTATGTTATCCCTTTATGGAGAAGGTGAGAAAAGGGATGAATCTTATCTGCCAGTTGTGCTATAAACCTCCTAATAGACTGTAATCTCCTTTGTAAAGCTTGCATTTGCTTCAGTGTTTGTGGTGGCTCCATATCCAGAATTGCTTTGACCTTGGTTGGATCTATCTTCATTCCTCTCTGTGACACTATGCACCCTAGGAGTTTTCCTGATGTGACACCAAAGACGCACTTTTTTGGATTCAACCTCACCTTGTACTCTTCGAGTCTATCAAATATTGGTCCTAGTACTTTTATATGTTCCTTCCTTGTTCTTGATTTGGCTAAAATTTCATCCACATAATCTTCAATAGTTTTATAGATCATGTCATGAAAGATCAATGTCATCGCTCTCTGATAAGTAGCTCCAACATTCTTTAACCCAAATGGCATCATGTTCCAGTAATAGGTTCCCCATGGACATGTAAATGTTGTTTTGTGTTGATCTTACTTATCAATCATGATTTGGATGTATGCTGAGAATCCATCCATAAGTGACAACATCTCATGTCCAACAGTCAAATCTATAATGATATCGATGTTTGGAAGAGGAAAGTTATCTTTGGGACATGCTTTGTTTAAATCCCTGAAGTCAGTACATATTATGACGCCCCTAGTGTGTTTTGAGACTAGCACTAGGATGGAAACCCACTCGGGATAATCTATTGGTCGGATAAATCCTATGTCAAGGAGTTTCTGCAATTCTAGTTTGAACAACAACGCTATCTATGGATGCATCTTTCCCAGCTTCTGCTTTACCGATTTAGCTTTAGAATAGATTGCTAGATGGTGGATAACCACTTCAAGAGCAAGGCCAGGCATATCTATATAGGACCATGCAATTTTTTCCTTTCACTCTTTTAAGAAGGCTGCCAAGTTAGTTTGCTCTTCATCCAATAGTGATTTTGCATAGAAAGTGATATGAGGTGCCTCATTTGTCCCCAAATTTACTAGATTAGCTTTCTCTACAAGCATTGTTGACTTCTCTTGATGTATTGCACTAAGAGGAAGATTGAATCCCTCATCCTTCGGTGCTTCAAAGAGGTTTTCACTATCTGATGTGTCCTTTGTTTTTACTATTTTATGATCATAAAGTGCCACAGTGTGGTTTTCACTTAAGGATCAACATGTGATTCTCATATCGTTTATTTTGCGATTGAGGGACTCAATCATTTCCCCATAGTAAGCTTGTGTATCCAGTTCAATTTAAAACCCCGCTTTGTGATTCTTATATGGCATGTTGTCACAAAGTCCTATAAATGAGAGAAGATAGCTCCATCCTTTTTGAATGAATCCAGAACATGCAGTCCTCATTGGTCCCAATTGATTAGTTGAGGGTAGACTAGCTTTAGTTCAGTGATTTGGTTGTTTCAAGAAAAGGATGTAGTGGTTATCATGAATATAAAGGTATCCTCAAATAAATATGTGTTATCGAGGGGAAAGTCATCAAGGGTATTATCACGTGATGTAGGTAACCAAGAGGAATGTTTGACTCATTTATTAGAATCACCCTTGCCAAGAAGGGTCACTTTGCTTGTAGTACATCCAAGACCAAGATTCTTGGGTCATTTCTCAGGAGCAAGGGGTTCTAGCAAACCATTGTCGTTCTGCTCGACCTTCTCATTCTTGTTGTATCCCTAACCCATCATTTGTTGCAATTCTTTGTTCTCATCTTCCATTGGAAGAACAAGCATGGGTCTGTTATCTTGGTATAATAACTTGAATATACTCTCCTCATCGATGACTTCTTTGTTCAGATCTCCCGACTTGGTGAAACCGATAGATGCTACCTTCATTGTCTCAGATACCTTGTTAATAGGTTGAGGCTCCCTATGAGATTTAGGAGAAAGAGGCAACTCTCCAATTAGAAAAGAATCCTTCTTCAAGTAATAATCTCCATAACCGTTATCTTTGATCACTGCTTTGATATCCATTATGTTTTGTATGATGGGTGTTTTGGATTCAGAGTGGAATCTAGGGAAGATGGGTCAACGAATGAGGAGGATGTTGGCCCTTCATCATTTTTAGGAACTTGTGGTATCTTGTAGTATTTTGCTTCTAGGTCCTTGTAGTAATAGAATGGTTTAGGATCGCCATGGATTGTAACTTCTTTATCTTCATAAGAAAATTTAATGCATTGATGGTATGTGGAAGCTATGATGTGCATGGCATGGATCCATGGATGACCTAGAATAATGTTATATGGAAGGTCAAGATCGAGCACTTGGCAAGTAGTTTTATCAATGGTAGGTCCTACTTGGATAGGGAGCTTTATTGTGCCTTTAGAAACTCGTTCTTGATCATCATATGCCCTTATAGTAACACCTTTTTCGTTTTCAATGGCATCTTCAAAGAAACCCAAGTTTTTTATTAACTGAAAGGTACAAATATTTAGACCAAAACCTCCATCCACCAAGACTCTTTTGACTTTGTTTTTGTGAACGATGACCTCAAGGTGCAATGCACAATTGTGTGATGGTTGCATTGGGAGGTATTTCTTATAAAAGGTAAGAAGATGAGGACTGGTAATTTGTCCTATCATAGCTTGGAATTATTCAATATCAAGATTGTTGGGTATAGAAGAAGCTGACAAAGAATTTTCTAATATATCCCTATGTGTGGGGGATAGTTTCAATAACTCCAAGATGGAGATTTGGGTAGGGGTCTTCGTCAATTGGTCTAAGAGACTGTAATCACTAGGGTTTGACTTTGGAAGTGAGGGTTGTGCCCTAGGTTGTGAGGGTGCTCCTTGTATTGTGACCCTTTCTCATGTGGTGACTCCACACTCTACACTAGGCCCTTTGATTGTGATAATAGATATAAAATTATTGCAAGATGCTACCACATTGTTATAGACATGACCCACATTGGTGTAATCCTGCCCCTTACCATTGTCATTCCCCTTGCTATAATCAGGCATCAGGTTCTTATATATTTTAGATATTGGTTTCTTGATATTTGATCTATGATTATGTCTCCATTGTCTATAATATCTTGAATGGTATTTTCTAGTTTCATGCAACTTGTCATTTTGTATCCCTTGATTTTATGGAAATCACAGAGATCCTTCTCGTTGTACCATGGTGGTTTAACTTGAGATTCCTGGTAATTTTGATAATTAGGGAGCATGATGAGATTGGATTGCACTAACTCCTACATGATTGCCTCAATAGGTTCCCCGAAAGGTGTGTACTTACATCGTTGAGGGTATTTGTTCCTAGGGGGTGGTCCTCTTTGAGTGTTAGCATTGTTGACTTAGTTTTTTTGTGGCTGCATGTTTGTTTGTTGGTTGGGTGTTTGTTTGTCTTGGAGCACTTAGGACTACTTTTGCATTGATGACACCATTGTTAGCAATGTTTTTGTTCTTAGACCAAACATGGGGCTTGTCATTGGAATTAGTATATGGGTGGTTGTCCTTGTATGCTTATGTGTTTCCTTGTGCAATAAGGGCTCTCTCAATGTTAAGAGCCCTAGGGATGACCTCTTCATATGATGAGACACATTGTATTTTCAGTTGAAAGGATAGATTTGTTTCTAAGTTAACAATAATGATACCTATTTGTTGCTCTTTGGGAATTGGCCATTTTATTTTGTTGGCTCTATGCCTCCATCATTGTAATAAATTCACAAAGGATTCACCCTTTTTTTAGGGCACGTATAGTTCTTCCAAGCTTACGTTCATATCTAGGTTGTAGGAGAAGTGATCCAAAAACCGATCGATTATTTCTTGGAAGGTTTGAATTCTAGAAGGTAAATGTGAGAACCATTCTATTGTTGGGCCTCCCAAAATTTGTGGGAAAAGGAACATCAAATAGGAGTCATTGTATGCAACTTCCATACATGCCACGTAAAACTCTTTGATATGATATTCTAGATTTCCCCACCCTTTATATTTGTCAAACTTTGGGATCTCGAATCCGAGTGAGAATGGTATCATTGCAATGTTTCTATCAAATGGGTATGGACACAAGTCCCATTGCACATGTTATTTCTTTGTTTTCCCCACTTGGATGTCTTGGATTTATTGTGTGAGCACCCTATTTGTGAGGACAAATCATCTTGCATGTTTGGTGGTGTTGCATACATGTTATATTGTGGAATGGTAGATGAATTAAATGTGGGATTTTGATATGTGGGTGTGTTATATGGTTTGTATGGAGGATTTTGATATTACGTATGTAATGGTGATAATGGTGGAGGTGTGTTGTATGCTCCTTGAAAAGTTGGGTTCAAGACATTTTGTTGTATGCATGTGTATGGTTGTTGGGGGTTGTAGTACAAGCCTTGTTGTTGTTATTGTGCAAGAAGTTTTTTTTTTTTAGCATATTATTACGCTTTCAATTGTTGAAGTTGTAATTGTGCTTGTTGTTGCACTTATAATTGTTGGGCTTGTAATTGTGCTTGTTGTTGTGCTTTCAATTGAGCTTGTTTTTGCACTTGTAATTGAGCTTGTTGTTGTTGGGCTTGTAATTGAGCCTGTTGTTGTTGCACTAGCAATTTTTATTTTTGTTGTTGCGCTAGCAATTGTACTTGTTGTTGTTGTGCTAGCAATTGAGCTTGGTGTTGTTGTTATTGATTTACAATAGGTCGTTGATAAGCCAACGTATTTTTTCCTTGTGATAATGGGATAGTGTTTTGGTTTGGGACAAATTGACTTGTTTGCATGTATTGGCTTGAGATGTTTTTATTTTTTGGAACGAGTGGTGGATTTTAGGGGATTATGTTGTGAGTGATTTGTGGGTTGAGTTGATTTTGGGGTGGTTGATGTGTGATGAGATTTTGAGGGTTGGACATTAGATTTGGATTTGGTGCATTTTGTCCCTGATTTTGTGCTATCATTCCTTGTAAAGTTTGAGATTGGGGTGGAGGAATGTAGGCTTGAGGTCCCATTTGATTTTGCATTACTTGTGGGACCAAAGGTTGAGATGGTGCCACTTGGTGTTGCGATATTAGTGGCATACTTTGGTTTTGGATCAATTGATTGGAAGGGTTCCCTTGATTGATTTGGTGTTGAGGGACCAATGGGTTGGATGCGTTTCCTTGATGTGTTTGATTTGGGACTAGTGTGTTTCCTTGATTAATTAGGTTTGGGACCAATGAATTTGATGTGTTTCCTTGGTTGGTTTGAGTGACTTGTGGAACCAATTTATTTGATGTGTCAATTGGATGGTTTGATGTTTGACCTTGTTGTGTTAAGGGTTAACCTTGCATGATTGTGTTCACTTATCCTTGTTGATCCACTTGGGGTGCTTGACTCACTTGAATTTGTGTAACATTAGGAACACTTTGGGTATTTGTGGTGGTGGAAGAATAGGTTTGGGAACTAAATGTTGGTGTCCAATTTGTGTTTTGGGGGATAGTTGTGCCTTGGGCGCCCAAAGTTGCATTGTTTCCTAGATTTGGAGTGAGACCAAGGTTGGTTCCTAGTTGAGTTGCAAGACTAGAAGTTAATGGTTGACTTGGAACATGATATGAAGATGATTGAGTGATAGATTGAACAACACCTTGGACCAAGGGTTGTGTGATGGATGTTTGAGGAATGGATGCTTCATTCCCCAAAGGTTGCTCCCTAATGGTGTTCAAATCAAATAAGGGAGTTTTGCTTGTTCCTTTGCTAAAGCTAGCATGTATTGTGTTGGGTTTAATTTCATCAAAGTGGTGATGATATGGTGAGTTTTGGGATTTTGTTGGTACTCAATTAATTCCTCTGCGGTGAGCTCATGTGGGTTATTCGTAACATCTTCTACTTCATACCCCATTTCTAGTGAAGTTTGTGGTGGATTTTCTAATGGGGTCGAGTAATTTCTAGGATCAAATTCTTGTTGGTTGGAATCACTCATGGTGGATGAATTTTTGTTTTTCTCCATGTATTTCTTATATTGTAATCTTATTGTGACCATAAATTTTGGATCAACTTTGGGAGTGGTGCAATGGCATTTATATCATTGGAACTCTTTAGTTGATTCAAATTTTGGTATAAGTGAGCCTCTGAGTTGTTTAGGACCAATCATGTGAATGGATGGTGAAAGGGGTGAGTGATGTGGATGATGAACTTCTAAATTTTGGACAACACTAGACTAAAGGTTTCATGTTTGTTGTTTTGGTAAGGATGCTAATTAACTTGTGAATCCTAAGAGTAGTTTTGTGACTTTAGGATAGACTTGTTCAAAAGGAGGATGTTTGCTAATCTGACTAAATGTATGAAAAAGGATTCATTTTCAAAACATATAGCTGAACTAGGTGATTTGGTTGATGAAAACGTAAGTCTAGGAGATTGTTTTATCCAAAATTCAAAGTTGTTTGTGAGATGAGATGTCAAATGTTTTGATGTGAATATGAGGATTGATCCTAATGTTTTGAACCTAAGAGGGACTTATTTTCAAGATAAAGGCGTTGAAAGACATGCTTTTCCCTTGGAGTGATTAACCTAAGAAATCAATGTTTGCTTGATGGTAGAACTTTGATACAATATTTTGGTATGCACTTCCTTGTTTCCTCTTTGTTGTTTGGAAGTCAAGGTGTTTTGGAAAATGAGACAAATATGTATCTATTTTGTGGGTTCAATTGATTTAAACTTTGATTAATGAGATTTCTTTTACCACATCAAATGTCTTGATTAAGTTGAGACTAAGAATGTCTATGACAAGGAAAAATGTTTTTCACAAAAGCTTGACATTGTGAAAATCAAAGAGCTAAGCCATAGTTCCCTAGGTTAACTTTGATATAAGTGAGTAGAGATATGGTCAAATATATTTGGAAACCACTAATATATTGTTTTGATAAAAATAAGATATATTTAGGGGTATGCAATAATATATTGTCCTTGAAGTGCACTCACATATAAACAAAGGGTTTGAAATTTTTGACCATGTTGATGCTTGTTTGAGTTGTTTGAATTCCAAGCAATGTGTTTGACTGACTAAATGGGTATGGGAGATATTTCACAAGTCTTCTTCTACAAGACTTACTAGTTTGGCTCAAAAAAATTAGTCACTTAAAAATATAGAGGAATAAAGGTACGTCACTTCTTAGTAGGCTTATCTCACCCCCAAAGGAATGTTTTTAAATCCAAAATTATAGAGGGGTCAAATTGGCCATATCAAGGAAATGTAGCGTCTTGATACACCTAGATTTGTACAAGAGAATTAACTCTTAAGATTTATGTCTCAACTATAAATCAGATGTGGTAAGTAACTTCTCAGAACGATGCTATTTCGATGCACTACCTCAAAGGATGTTTTGGGAAAATTGGTTAGCATCTAGATACAAAAAAAATTAGTGACATTGAGAGCACCAAAGGTATGCATTAAGTGTGAGACACTTAAGTCTCTAGCCTTTCTTATACAACCCATTATGTTTGTACGAGGATTTAGGCACATCATGGCATTCACGCCCCAAATTTATGCTACTTTCTTTCGATTTCACATACTTTATATAGCTCACTAGTAAACATGCTTTTAGGGTCGCTTATGAGTTCTCCATTGCAGGATGTGTCTCATAAGCAGACCCATATCTAATAAAGAAAAGGAATGTTATTTCTCTTCACCCAAGACCATGTGAAGCGCAAGGGGAGAGGATACGTAGCAATCCTTTGGATAACTCAAATTTTTTGTAAACTTAGAGTGTTTCTCTTCACCCTAGATCACACGAAGTGCAAGGGGAGAGGATACACACTAAAAGATTACACAAGAATGGAAAGCAAAGAAGACACTGATTCATTTTAGTGCACCAAAGTACATGTTATTTTCATTTTAATTGCACCAAAACTAAGTGTAATTTTGTGTTTTTCAATTTTAAACCAAATCACAATATGTGAGGATGTTTGGGTTCAATTTTAAGCCAACTTTGAAAAAAACCTCATAGAATTGTAAGTTTTAAAACCCAAATCGAAAGATTCATAGCATTGCGAGTTTTAAAGCCCCAACTTGAAAGATTCATAACATTGTGAGTTTTAAAGCCCAAATTGAAATATTAAGGGTTTGGTTTTAAGCCAACTTTGAAAAACTCATAGCATTGTAAGTTTTAAAGCCCAAATTGAAAGTTATCTACTCTAAAGCATAACATGTGTTAATGAAAAATTTGCTCCTCCACTTCGAATCTACAAAATAGTTAGCCTCAAAAAAATAAACCAGAAGTCAGTGAGTAATCAAAGAGTAGATAAACTTGAAAAAATTAAGGTAGACATTAAGATTTAACTCTATTTTCTACCTGACAATTGTGTCATTATTCAGAAAATTGTGTCGTTGTTTGGCAATTGTTTCAGTCTGGTTCGAGCAACTGCATCACTGTTTGGCAAATGTCTCACTCTAGTTCAGGTCAAAAGCATCGCTATACAACTACGTCACTTTGGTTAACCTAAAACATAAAAAAATAGAAACTTCAATTGCATTAGTGAAACAAATGCGTCGTTATAACTAAATGACAAACACATCACAATGCAAACAATAGCGTCACAATTTTCAACTACATTGTGGTACACAATTGCATCACTCTGGCCAAATGACAATTGTGCTCGAATGCAAACAATTGTGTCAATGCTTGCAATTGTGTTGCCAAGCCCTACAACCTATAAATCATGAAAAACTCAAGGAAAATTCATCAAATTTGGTTAGTAAGGCCCTCCTTCTAGCACCAAAATGTGAGCATGATCATAACCTAAACTAAACATGATTAAAATAACAAAATTAATCAAGATCTAACTAGTTAAGTCAATCTCCCAATGAAATTTATGAAAACATTAAGCAAAGAAGCCATTAAACATGAAACAAACTAGAAATGCATATTGGAAACTAATATAATGCCTCAAAACTCATCCCATTAGGGGATTGTGTTGCATTGATGTGGAATGTAAGACCTTTCCCAATCCATAGATTGAAACAAGCTTTTTCAAATGGATATCATTAATGAAGATTGATGAAAATGGATGCAAGATAAACTAAAATGGATTCTAAATGATAAAATGCTTGTGAAGATTGCTCTAAAATTTAGTATAGTGTAGTTACTCTAAATGAAAGTGCATCCTTTTCTCGTAGAAATGAGGACTATTTATAGGAGAAATAGTTGAATCAATGGCCAGGACTGATTTGATCAATCAATGGATGAAAATCAATAAGAGGAGTTAGCATGGATCAAGGATTCCAATCAAAAGATGAGAATACAAGTTGATAAGGATCAAGGATTTTAATCAATGGGTCTCATTGATTTGAAGAAACACACTTCCTAAAAATTAGGAAGTTTTTATAATATATTTCCCATTTAGGAGGAGTAGAAATGAAGGAATATTCTAGGGGAATATTCCCTTGCAAGTGGGAGGATGAAGGAAATTAGGTAATTAGATAATTAAAACATTATCTAATTGTGCATGATGGATGAAATCAGGAGTTTAACTAAATAATTAACTTATTTAATTAAGTGGGGATAATGACATTCAATTAAATAATTAAGATTATTTAATCAAATGAGAGGAGTTAAGGGGTTCAATTTAAATAATTCACATTATCCAATTAAACGGGATGAAAATTAGCCTGAAAGTGGATGAATCAACTTGATAAAATTGATTATTCTATTAATAGCTGAAAGTGATGAATTTAATTAAACAATTAAGATTATTTAATTAAATGATCGAAAAGAGGTGATTCGGGATGAAAGCAATGTTAGTAATCAAATTTAGATGTGAAATATCAATCAGGACAATTTTAAGTGTCTACAGTTATATCACTTTTTGGAATGGAATTCTTGTTATGTGTGTGTGGAAAACCCTGGTCAAGAGTTAATATGGTCATTATATTTACCAATTTGAGCGAGGGGTGGGTGAAAATACAACACCACTTCATAGAAAGTGAGTTTAGTTTAATCTCAAAATCTTTATTTAATATCAAATCTTTGGCCAAAGTAAGTGTAAGTTACCACTACGTACACTTGTCAGTTCACTGTGATCCAGTATTGCATAGCTAGTAGGGAGTGTCATGCATGTAGGTGGATATCCATTATATGAAAAAACTAGTTATGTAGGTCACAACACCATGCTCAAGTAGGCTTATATTAGAGGGTTACCATTCCAATCTCTTCATTGAAGGGAGGGCCATATTACCAATTAGGAAGATGTGTGGGGGACTGCAGTAAGTCTGTGGTTGGCAGAAAAGCACTTGGGTGATGCTCTCCCTCATGCAGTTGGCGGTCGAGACTTGAGGATGTATGCTCTAGTAGGGGACATCTCAACCAGTTTCAACCAATTTTACTCTTGATCCATTCAATTCTTGTAAGCCATGTAAGCTCTTATAAGCTATGTTTTGTAATTATGATCATGCATCTATTTGTAAATTGTATTTAAAAGATTAATTTATTACATGGGATTATGTAATGTTAATTTATTCATGCAATGAAATTTAGAATGGGTTTATTTCAAATGTGCGATGTGTTATTGAAATGGAAAGTTTTCTTTCTATGTATTGGTGAACTTGATATTTTTACATTTATGGGGTAAAACTTAGGTGAAAACAATAGGGTAAACTTTGGGTATATTACATTAAATGAATGTCTAAACCTCAATAAAGATTATAAAAATATATGTGAATGAAATTTTTTAATTAGTGATGTGGAGGAAGAAAAAAGGTAGAAAACAACAACATTATATTATAGGTTTCAATCCAACTTATGAGCATTTTGAAAAAATCCTATATAATGGCCCTTGGACTACCAATGAAGTTGAAAATTTATGATTAAATCTATCAGGGATTGAGTCTTGTTGAGTACAAGGTCTCAAAACCCCATGATAGATGAGGCTAGGATTGTTCCTTGGTTTACTTTGGTTGAATAAATACCCTTTATTCCTTGGCTCTTATCCAAATAGGTTTCAATCGAAGGCTTGTGCTCTCATATTATGTAGCTAAACAATTCTACTAGTTTGATATAAAATCCCCCAACCACACATATATATATTATATGTATGTATGTACACACACACACACACACACACATATATAAAAGGTTTGAAATCAAATGAAGATCAAATATCCTCATTGAATAATTAAGGACTAACTTCCATAGGCTCAAATGTGAGACTAAAATATGAGCAACATCAAAAGAAGAATGAAAAGAAATGACTTGTATTTTTTGCACCACAAGGGTAGTAGAAACATATAATTTTTTTATCTTAAATATCCAAAGTATAAGAACATTTGGGTCAATTATGAGGAAACACTTAAAAGTCAACTCCATCATAGAAAAGTCAACTCCATCACAGAAATATTTGAAGAAAATAAATTAAAAGGTTTGGGAGAACTGCTAATCCAAAATAACAAGAGAAGGAGCAATCCTCTAAAGGACATCATGTATCTCATGAATTCTTGAGTGGTTATAATGATTGATGAAACCAGTGGTCCCATAAACCATTTTGATCTCATGGATGTAATTAAAATTATTTTATTCCATAAATGGTTTTAATGAATAAGTTTTATGTAACTTTTTTAAATTAACTTAAAATAAATAGTACAACATTGAAAAATAAATAGCTGGTAAAAAGGAGCATCCTCAAAGTCTATGTGAGAAAAAATCCAAACCAAGGATACAAATTCAAAGGTCCAAGCCCAAACATAACATCATATAAAACTAACCAACTAATGTTATATTAATAGAAGGGGGATCTTTATCATTGTATTTTCCTAAAACATCACCAGATTATAATTATTATCAATTGGCTCCCACCAATGAAAATACCCTCTTTATTGGGAGTACCATCTAAAATTTGTTAAAAATGAATTGGAAAGATGACTAATTCCAACTAAAGAAATCCAACCAAAAACATCATACCCATGAGAGGAGGCAAAACATGGCTGTGAAGACTCAAACCAATTACATGAAGTATTAATTTTTTGTACATAGTAGGGGAGAGGGCCTCATAGTGGGCATAGGAGTTGACCAAATTGGGCCCCTCAATGGAACACTTAATTAACCATAAGCTATTCAACTTATCCCCAAAAAGAACTCAAATGTAAACCAAAAAATATTGAGAATATATTTGTTTATAATTGGTTTTTATTTTTCCCAAAAAGGTAATGGTCATAAAAAACTTACAAGTAAGAGAATATTAGATTTGCTTTTGACACAAGCTATACACATTCCAAACTGTTAAGATATGCAGTGTTCCATTTAATATTTTTCACTTTCATTTAAACAATACACTTTAATACTCCCCACCTACATATGCTACGACCACCCATTATAAAGTTAATGTGATTAAATAAATAACCACTTTTTCATCATAAAAAAATCCCATCTACCCCATCATACAACCCTATTAAAACAAAATATGGCCACATGTCACATCGATCAAAATCAAAGACCCAACTACTAGTCACTTCCTCCTTTAATACCTACATGCAACACACTCAAAGGTGTAAGGCTCACTATTTCAAGTCGTGAAAACAAAAGGATAGAAAATAACAATTCAAACCATATAAGAAATCAACCAAATCAATCATATCTCAAATTAATGGGCAAACAAAATATTTCCAATACCTACAAGCAACACAATCGATGATGTAAGGCTCACGAATCAAGATAAGAGGAAAAAAATTGTAGACTTCGTACCAAGCAAGCATTCAACTAGATTAATAGCCTCTCATTGATATTACCAATTCAAATAGGCATAACATCCATTGAATTCATTCATTTATCTCATTTGAATCCATCGTCAATTTTATTTTAGGTTTTGTTGTTTGTTTTCTCTCTTGTTCTATATTTGACTAGTGGTTGTGGCATAAGAAGAGGAGGTAGCAACAAAAAGGAAATTGACTATTCCTCCAAGTATTATACTAGTTTACCAATTTTTATTGTATATTATGTTTATCTTTTCTTATATCATTTTAATGATATAGCCACTATGTCATTTTTTGTTATTATGTATATGTTTTTCTATTGTATACAATGTAAATGTTGTAGCCACTATACTGTAAGTGCATATGTCTTGTTTTTAGTTGTACTATAAGTGCTTATTTTGCCTTTGTAATTATACCACAAAAGCCTATCTGGGTTTCTTGGTTATATTGTATATGCCTATTTCTTTTGTAGGATGTTATTGTTGTACCTAGTGTGTTGTAAGTGTATATATGGGGTTTGTAGTCATATTCTTCATCCATTTCTATTTTATACTATTCATGCCCACTTTTCTATAGGATGTAAATGTTGTACCCTCTATATTGTAAGTGTATATATGGGGTTTTTAGTTTTACTATTGATGTCTATCTATTGTATAGTATTGTTGCCTATATGTTATATATTGTTAATGTGTATTTGATTTTTATGATGTAAAGGTTGTACCTATTGTAGCATAAGTGCATATATGGGGTATTTAGTTATATTGTTAATGCCTATTGTGAACCCCAATCCTAGACGTGCACAAACACAAGAAACAGACACATTAATAAGCTCATATGCAAGTGAGAATCAAGATTCCCCATGAAATTCATCTACAATACTCAAAATAGGAATAAATGAAGAAAAAAGCATGAAAATTAATTGAAATCCTATTTAAGCATGTAAACACTCAATCCCATGGGAGAATTGGTGCCAATTATGTGTAGAAATTGGCCCTTTTCCCAACTCCTTTGTTGCAATGTTGATGAGTGATCCACTTTGATGAAGATTCAATCAAGCTCCATGATGAAAAATCTGCATAACCTAGCTAAGATCTTGATGAAATGAATGAAAATAGATGTGCTTGAGGATGAAGTTGAGTATAGTAAGTTTACTCAAGTTGTGGATGATAGAATGAGAGGAAGAGTCTCTCATTTATAGATTCCTAAATTGGAAGAAAGAGTGAAATTGAGCAATGTGGGATCATTCAACATCCAATGGCCAAGTGCCACTTGTCAAGATGTGAATGGTTAATGGTTGTGCACATTTTGATGAAAGTGCCAATAAATAATATTAGGTGGAATTTGAAATTGAGAAAATGACATGTGAGAGGGAAAAAAGAATGAAATAAATGCCACTTGGCTCAATGCACAAGGACATGTAAGAAGAGTGAATGCTTTGTTGGAAGGACAAATCCACTTGGATTTGAATTCAAATTTGAAGGAATATTCCTCCTTTATTCCATGTTGAGAGAAAATAGACAATTTAATAAATCAAAGTAATTGATTTATTGTGCAAGTTGTATTCTCTAGAGGATGTGACATGTTTTAGGATTAAATTAATCACGGGTTAATTACTTTAATGAGGAATCAAAAGATGTGACAATTTAGACTTAAATTTATGAATTGATTTAAATCAGAAATTGAGAGGAAGGATTTAATTAAATAAATGTTTTGATTTATTTAACTAAGGGGATAATGTTAGATTAAATTAAATAAAGTTTAATTTATTCAATTTAATAAGAAGACTTTAGAGATTTGATTTAAATAAAATGAATTATTTAAATGAATAGAGATATGAGACTAATTAAATTAAATTGATTAATTTAATCAGCAGAGGAGAAAGACCTAATTAAATAAATAATGATTTATTTAATTAAGGGATGAAAGGTGATGATAAGTTGAGAGTATGGTTCAAGATGAAGCGATGTTAGTAATCAGGATCAAGTGTGTCGGTCAATTTTCCATGTCTACACCTATTTATTCTAAATTATTAATGCCCATTTCTTCTATACAATGTAAATGTTTATCTATTGCATATCTTCCATTATTTGTTCTAAATCGTTAATGTTTGTACATTGTATAGGATATTAATGTTGTAGGCATTGTACTGTAAGTGCATATATGGGTTTTTTAGTTATATTGTTAATCATATAGGATGTTAATGTTGTAGGCATTGTACTGTAAGCACATATATTGGGTTTTTAGTTATATTGTCAATGCTTTTTTGCTCTATAGGATGTAAATATTGTAGCCATTGTAATAAAAGTGTGATATATAAGGTTTTTACTTATATTGCTAATGCTTATATGTTCTATATGATGTAAATATTGTAGACACTCTACTATATGTGCATATATGGGGTTTTTAATTATATAGTTAATTCCTATATGTTTATAGGATGTAAATATTATAGCCATTGTGTTGTAAGTGCATATATGGGGTTTTTAGTTATATTTTTAATGTCTATATGTTCTATAGGATGTAAATGTTGTAGGCATTGTATTGTAAGTGTATATATGAGTTTTTAGCTATATTGTTAATGTTTATATGTTCTAAATTGTTAATGGCCACCTCTTCTATATGATGTAGATGTTATTTTGTAAAAGTCTATATGTTGTATATATGTTGATATACATTCTAAACTATTAATGCCTATTTGTTCTATAGGATGTAAATGTTGTAACAATTGTATTATAAGTGCATATATGGGATTTTTAGTTTTATTGTTATTATCAATTTGAAAGCGTCAAAGTAAAAATATATAATTTAAACAAGCTATAAACATCTTATACAATACAAATTGTCAAATTATACACATAAATTTGAAAATAAAACTTCTATTCGAGCATCACTTATTGATATTCTATTCAAGCATCACTATGAACTACTAAACTCAACTTACAAACTCAAGTAACAAACAAAAAGTTGTCATTGGTTATGAAAATGGTATACAAACGTTGTATTCTTTGCCAAATATATTGGTAATTTGATTCCATTGCTCATTATATTCTAGCCAATATAACATTCTTGCTACAAGTTCAAGTTGAATGCTTGAAGGTTTTTGTTTCCTTAACTTTGTATGCAAAAGATTCAAAAGAATCCACATTTCAAAATTGTTGTTGGATGTTATTTATTTTTCTCTACAAATGAATAATAGAGATCAACTAAGGATCCAACGTGGCACAAGAAAGACCAAAGACAACCATGCCTCCACAAAAAAAGAGGAGTTATACTCCCTCCAGATGAGGAACCTCATGTTCATGTAGAGAGCACTCCAAAATCTATTGAGGTAGTAGTCTAGGTTACCGCACTTGCAAGAAACGAAGAATAAAACATAGGTTGAATGAGAGTGAAAAAAATAGGACATGGATGGATCTCTTCAATATGTTGAGTATAATGGTATGTCCACAAGGAGTGAAATGGAGAAATGGAGAATCTCAACAACCACTCTCAACAACTAGTTATTTGGGATAACATCCACATTGAAGAAGGTTCCTCCAACTATGTGTCACAACAAATGAATACCTTAATTATGGAATGGTGCAAAGAGATGGTTGCAATTGGCCATGACCTTGAGGTTATCAATCTCGAGAAAAAGGTGGCCCATATATGCCAAACCAAACCAAACCCATTTAAGGATGGGTTGTTTGGTAAGTCCTAGTGGACTGGGTATGAAATACACCATCTTGAACTCACCTCGAGGACAACTAAAGCCCTTGATAGAGGTATGGAAATGAACCTCAAACCCATTGTTGTCTCTGCTTTCTACACGATATTGTCAAAAGTGTACAATACAAATCCATATGGAGATCAATGAATTTGGAACTATGATGAAAATGGTATTCAAACAGGGATAAATGGTATCATGAGGTTGTTAGTGAAAAGAGGTATCAGGAGTGTTTCTTACATCATTCCTAAGAGTCAGGAATGTATAACCATTATTTGTTGTGTTAATGCTACTAGACATAGCATGTTAGGTTTTTATTTATTTAAGGATAAAAATAATATTGTTGGTTGTGAACCAAGTGCTTGCATGACAACCCAACCATATGCATGGATGGGATTTTCTTAATGAATTGGTTGCACCACTTTGCATAGTTACTTTCAGGTGGTGTGTCACCCACAAATAGACACCAATTTTTTATTGTCATGGAAGCCATTTCATTGTTACAACTATGTAAGAGGGAAGAATGTTGAGTATTGATATGCTTATATTGACGACACACACATCACATAAACTAAAAACTCTTGATGTGAGTGTGTTTTCAAACATTAAATCATAATTCAAATTTGAATGAGCAACCTGGCTAGCAAGGTGTCCAAATAAAAAATTTAGGAGGGCATAATTGACACAAAACTATGCATCAATTCATTAAAAAAGTATTGATAGTGGCAAGCATCGCAATAGGATTAAAAAGGACATGTATATGGCCCTTCAATCTAGACACACTTGTGCAGGACATGCATCCCAACAACACATTTTAGTTTAGCGAACATGTCAATGCTTCTATAGTGAAAAATATCTTTAGTCTATTTGGGGTTGATGTTTCACCTGATGAAGTGGTCAACACAATGATGTCTAATCTTGCAAATGTTGAATTGCATTATACATCACCAAAATCATAGCTATAGGGAGCTAAACTTGATTCACCTCAAAGTACTCATAATGATTTAGTTGTATCATTCGAGAGTGATCGTGTGATGATATGGAAGATACTCAACATGATGAAATGGAAAGTGTGCTTAGTCTTCCTATGCAACCAAGTCAATCATCATGGTTGGTGGAGAGAGCTATAAATTTGGGTATTGATTTACATTGTAGTGAAGAGAAGGGAATTTTTTTATTCCCATCTCCATAATGGTACATTACTATCTTGAATGCGGAGGTTCAAATGGTGGAGGCAATGCAAATTTCAACCAAGATACTAAGGTAGTTTGCAATGAAGGCGAACACAACATTGATGCACAACTCAATCGAACATTAGATTACTAATATATTCAACCATCAAAAAATCCCTTAAGTTTACTATGCAATTATCAAAAAAAGAACCAAGAATACAAACGATAATGAAATTTAGTTGAGCTAACAGTCTCAATTATTCACAACATATGACTATATGAGTCTTTTAATGCAACAAAAGGAAATAAAGAAAAAACTAGAGGAATTGAAAGTCAAAGAGATAACAAATTTAGGAGATAAATGAAGTGCATCTTGTAGCAAGGGAACTGAAGGAGAAAGCTAAATTGGATATGGAAATACAACATCAATCAAGAAAGCGGTACAAATTATTACAAAGGCAGGAAAAGGAGCACAAAAATGGGCAAGAGAGGATTAAAAGGGATCAAGATAGAAGGGAAAAGGAGTTCAAGGTGGTGAGGAGGGCTTTACAAAGACAAATGTGCTCAAGAAATCCACTTAACCCCTTATCAAAAAATCATGCATTATTTTGGGATATGATGAAAATCAATGTACTTCAATATTTTAGTGTTATGAATTATTCATTTTTTACCCCATCCCATGTAAGTTGCAAACCAGTTTCAATTCCAACGCCTACTCATATAAATATCACTCCAATTCCAACAACATGGGGTGAGAAGATGAATGGGATAAAAAACTAAAGCTACCAAGTAACAACAACATTTGTCACATCATCTCCATAATATTTTCCCATTTGATTTAAGTGAGGTTGAGAGCAAGCAATCACAAAAACATTAAAATTGCAACCTATTGAGGCATATTTTTTGTTTATTGTATGTTGGGGATTACATATTTTTTGTTATAAATATAAGTTTACAATTTTTTTCAATTACTAATGAAATGTGGTTTCACATTTACGTTTTCCATAAGTCAATGACATGATTTTTGTTTAGACATATGTTCAATTGGTAAAAAATAATTAAATTCATTTCACTTATATGGATGTAATCTATCATATGTATGTCGATGATAGGTGAAGCAAGTAAAATACATGGATGTTTAGATGGGTGACCAATCATGGGTTGGGACCACCCTTGGTCATTGTGTTGTAGAGGAGTGGTCCATGTTCAACATGTTGCATGGAAAGCAGGCATAACGACACCATATACGCCCATTTCCTCACATTTAACATGTGTTGTCTATTCTTTCTCTCTTGGACAACCACATTAACTCTACGTCCCTTCCCATACACTCATTTGAGATGGTGCCAAATTTGAAGAATTTGAGCATTCAATGCTTCAAAAAGTCACTTTTATTGCTCATCGACACCCCACTACTGAGACATCTATTCTTAATAGTTCATTTCAATAGGCACCAAAACATGTTCACCTTTGCTTTGTATTCACTAAGGTTTCCACAAAAGTAATGGTCACCAATATTGGATCCTTGATTGTTGCTTATCTTTATAATGATGTTGTTTGATAAGGTAATAATTGACCAATGAAATGATCGCCAATGCTTCCCAATATACATCACCATTTGTCTGTTTTCCATTTAGCTACATTGAATGCTTCCTCATTTTTTGTGTAGGTTTCACATAATGGAATGGTCACCAATTTTGCATTAGTTCTTACTAGAGTGACATGTGTCGCATTGGGGATACTTGATTTTCCAAAATAACTTTTAGTGTTAAACTATGTTACACATATCCACATATTAGTTTGAAATGTAAACTGTAACATAGCTCAACACAAAATGCCTTTGGGAAACCAAGTATCCCAAATGCTACCACCTCATACTAGGTTGGTTTTATTGTCCTATATGATATAAATTATGTTTCCATTTTTGTGTAAATGCCTATACGATGTAAATATTGTTAATTTGAGTGCTTGATTGTTTTGGTTGAATGTTTGTTTGGGTTGAAGTCTTAAATTTATGTCCTCTTGTTTGGGTTGATTAATTAATGTGAGATGAATTAATGGATTTGGTGGATGTAGGAACAATTTAATTTTCTAATATGTTTTGATTTCTTGACTAGTGAGCTTCAAACCTTCAAATGTGTTTCTAACAACTATGCATGGGGTAATTCATTTGTACTGCGATAAGTAAATGAGAAGGGACATAGATTTAATGTGGATGGTTGGGAGGGAAATAAGACATATATACAGTTACAATACATTTCCTACAACATTTACATAATTTAGAATAGATATGCATTAAAAATATAACTAAAAACCCCATATATGCACTTACAGTACAATGACTACAAAATTCACATCATATAGAACATATACAAATTAAAAGTTTTGAACATATATGAATTAAAAATTTAAAAAAGATACTACCATAACACAATAGATAAGAATTTACAAAACAACAATTACATCATATAGAAGACTATAAGCATTTACAAAATAATATTTACACAATATAGAAGAGATAGGTATTTACAATAGACCATGCACAACATTTACATAATATAAAACATATAGTAATTTATACAATAATGGCAACAACATTTACATCATGTAGAAGACATAATAATTTATATTATGTATAAGACATAGGTATTTATACAACATGGACAACAACATTTACATCATATAGAAGACACTGATAACGCCCCCTAATAAATATTCTACATAATAACCTATCATTGGTGTACACGCAACAAATTGCATCCATATAAGTGAAATGCTTTTTTTTGGGTCCACCATGGAATTTTTGAGTTGGTATTTATTTTTTCTTAATTTTTGATCCATGTGTCAATCCATGTGGAGACCCAAAACTAGCCTAGTCTATTACGGGCCCCTCTCCCCTAACATTGCACATAGAAGTTTTTTTTTGCCTTCTAAAGGTCATGCATGCAATATATTGCATGTATATATAGTTGGTAGGTGAAGAGAAGGGAGAGGTAAATATCAACAAGACATCATATCTATAACAATGTATTGAATGTGAAGCTTTGATGGTCTATGTTTATAATGTCAATTGTTGCTCTCTCAGCTATTAACCTCTACTATTTATTCACTAACTTTAAGGTTTTGTTGTTTTGTAGGTGCTTCTTTCAATAATGTTTATGATCTACCATATAAATCTAATAGTTAAGAACTTAAGAATTTAACTTAGACTTAACTATTTATCTGTCATATATATGCATACACACACATATACATATACATATACATACATACATATGTATGTATACGTGTATGTATATATATGTATATAATGTATGTATATGTATGTATATGTATATATACATACACATAGATATGCATATATATACATACACATATATATGTATATGTTTGCATGTTATTACAACATGAATAACCAATTCAATTAAAAAATTGATCCCTTAGGAAATTTGAGTGACCTTGGTTGTTTGAAAAATCAGTTTTTCCAAGATAATCTGCTAATAAAATTCAAAATATTATCTTAGAATTTAGGCACTAAAAGATAATTATAAGAGCATCAAACCATCTATTTGAAAACAATAGATTGTCAAAACATCTACAATTAGTTGCATTCACTTAAAATATTACAAAATCACACCAAAATTTCCTACTCATGTACTAAATAACATTCAACTTCATAACAATCAATATTACTTCATTCAAAATTTTGAATACAAAACCTCGATAGTTTAAAACATTAGTTTTACCAATATAATCGATTAATAAATTTCAAAATACTTTCACATAATTTAGGCACTAAAAGATAATCATAAAAACATCGAACTATCTATTTGAAAACACTAGATTGCTAACACTTCCACAATTAGTTCATTCAACAACCCATTTCTCAAAGAGCATTCTACAATAGCTTTCCTTAAACTGGCAAGAATCTTAGGTTTGCTTTATCTTTGTACTACACAATAATTTTATCAAAGAAAAAACCCAAGTATTAGGTTTTCTTTTCCACTAAATCACCCTCATAATAGGTACACAAATCTAGAAGGGTCTGGGCGAGTTTTATGGCCATTATCAACTTCCTAACTAGTTTGATGGTGCAAACCTCTAACCATGTGAACAATGCAGGAACATCTTCTACTCAATCACTGCGGCAACCAACATTTACTAATTTCATATGTTACACATAAGAATGAACACCTAAACTAAAATTAACTCGTATACATGGATTGGGAGGACTGCAACTACTCTTAACATGTTAGAACCTAATTTATTAATTTGAACATACAGGTCATTATAAATAAATTTAAGGCATTTGTTCTTGTGTAGACATTTCACACAATTATCTAAAATCTTACAAGGTCATAGAATTATTCTAGCATGCCTTTGATTAAGGCTACCAAAAGTGTGAATTTATGTGTTAGTGGTGGGGTGGATGCATTTTCATGCATGGTATAGTCGTAATAGGATCCTCAAATTTACAAAGTAGAGATTTGACAATATATAAAACACCTAATATTGTATATACAAAAAGAGTAACAAAAAAATCACTCTACAACAAAGACTAATTTATTAAAAGTTGAGATACTTGCATATAGAACCACAAGAATATGAACTAGAAGAGCAAACACTAAAAAAAATGGCGATGACCCTTAAAAATCAAAACCATACCACCCAAGCCAACACTTATGTGAAGCAAGTCTTTGGAGAGTCTTAAAGGAATGAGGTTCACAACCGACACGACAATTGAAGAATATACAAAATAAATATCAACACTTGTAGGAAAAGAGAAATAAGATCATCTCACAAATGAAAAAATTAAGGGAAGTGATGAGATTAAGATTGACACCAATGACCAATCTTTTGGTGGAAGTGTGATAGCTAGCAAATTCTATAAAGGTTCTAGGTTCTCTCAATGATGGGGATTTTTTTCTAATCAAGATAAATGAAAATATCCATCTCTCACCATAATCTATTCTATAGTGATCCAACACTTACAACCATCTTAGGAGTATTTACAAGTACCTTTTACCATGAGTAAATTTTTTGGTGTAATTTTGATAACATTTTTCACAAGTGATGCAACTTTTTGGGGAAGTTTAAAAAGAGGATGAACAAAACAAGAAACCCCTAAATGCAAGAAAACCCTAATATTATATAAATTATAAATTACTATTAATATGATAATTTACTAAAACATTCCCATAGATCTTGTATGGAGCTTAACCTTTGCCTTGATGGATTGACTTCATGTTAATAATGCAAACAACTTCTATTATTGTACGCTTAATACTCTGCTCATGTTGATAATGAATTTAAATAGAACAGTAGCAAATTTAACATAGAAACTAACACATATTCTTTATTGTATACTGTACTAGCTTATAATGAAATAAGCTATTTAATAAGAAAATAAAAATTCTTCAACTTAATGCAATAGTAAATTCACCTCCAAAATGATTGTCCCAACTTAGTCCGTAAGACTCTCTTTCTGAGCTATTCCATCAACACAAACCCTTAATAAAAAACTTCTATTGTTAGAAAATAAAAAATCTTAATTGACCCACAACAACAATTATAAATCCTAAGAATCAAAGAAACAAATGAACAAGACACAAACCCTAAGAACTACCCCACAAATAATTGTAGGCAAACCCTAAACCTATTAAGGTTTAAAGAAGCATGTTAAACATTATCAAGGACAATGACAATCACATACTGTAACGAACAACAAACCATCTTGACAATATTATTGAGAAATAATAAAACTATTGAAAACCCATTTGCATAACAAACTCATAGAACTATAAACTTATATTTATACCTTAACTGGTAAGTCGCAATGATGCTCTAACAAAAGATTATAATTCCCATGAATATTTAATGTGTTTATGAACACAAAGTACAACTGTGTTCATAAACATCTTCAAACAACACCTTGAATCTTTTCTATATAGAGTCAAAGAAACAAACTCACTAGAGAATGTCAAACAAAACTTAAAACCTAAAAACCATTATTGAAAGAATCCCTCACAACACAGAAAAACCTTCAAGTTAGCGAATACAGTGTAGAGATGAATAAAAAAATAGAAAACCATAAATGAAAGAAGCACCCACAATTTATTTTTTATGGTTTATTGCCTTAGGAAATAAAAACCTCACTTGAGCCAAACATTGCTCCATGATGGCTTGGAAGAGCAACTGTGAATGCCACAACATTAGTGACCATTCCATTCTATGTAAACTGTAAAAAATGTTAAATAAGGAAGCATTCCATGTAGCCAAATGAAAAACAGAGAAATGGTGATGTATATTAGGAAGCATTGATGATCATTCCATTGGTCCATGCTTACCTTAGTAGACATCACTGTGAAGAGGAGCAACGAGAATGAATCTAACATTGGTGACTATTCCTTTCACATAAGACTTGTGGAATACAAAGCAAAGCCAAACATGTTTTGATGCCTATTGAAACAAACACTCAAGAAGAAACGTCGCAACAGTGGGGTGTTAGTGAGCAAGATAGGTGAGTTTTTGAAGCATTGAATGCTCAAATGCTTCAAAAGTTGGCACTTTGAAACAAGTGAATGAGAAAGAGCATACAATTAATGTGGTTGTTCAAGAGGGAAAGAACGATGCATGTTAAATGCGAAGAAGTGGATGTTTATGATAGTGCTTTGCTTGCTCACCACGTGACATGGTGAACATGTGCAAATTTTTTTCCATGCAATGATCAAAGGTGGTCCCGATCCACAATCAATTATCCATCCAAATGAGCATGTAATTTACTTGTTGCACCTATCATCGACATACATGTAACAAATTGCATCCACATAATTTTTTTTTTGTTTTGAATCCATAATAATTTTTTTGAATAACGATAATTTTTTAAATAATTTTCGAGCCACATGGCACTCCATGTGAACACCCAAAGTTGACCCCCTCCACTATGGGGCCCTCTCCCCCACCCCAAATGAAGCTTTAATAATGACAAAATTTTCTCCATGAAGGATATCAAAGTTGCTATTAAAGCATTGATAGTGGGCAAGGTTTAGGACATGGATGGGTTGCAAGTTGAATATCTGAAATGGGGTTTAGAGCTCTTGGCACCTCATATCAAAAGGATTTTAATAGGGTCATTCAACATGATTTCACAACAAATTGGATGATGAGCATTGTTATCCCTCTCCACAAGAGTGGTGATGTCAACAACTCGTCAAACCACCACACCATAATGATTAATCCTCTTTTTGGGAAGCTCTTTGGGAGCATGGTGGAACACGAAATCAATTGTTGGGCCGAGAAGGAGGGTAAGAGGGCGAAAGGGCAAGTTGGTTTCATACCAAAGCATTATACAATTGACCATTGCATCACTCTTAGGTGCACATGGTTGAAAAAGTTTGGGATAAACATGGTAATGAGGTTTTTTGCTATTTTGTTGACTTCAAAAAGGCTTTTGACACGGTACCTATAAACAAACTTTGGGAAAAATGGAACAACTTAGAATTTAAAAAAAGTATAGGGCTGTTGTCCACAAACTTTATGATCAGGTTCGGGCCAAAATTAGGACAAAGGCGGGTCTTTTTGATTGCTTCAAGAGAGACATTGGTGTCAAGTAGGGTTTCCCTTTGTCTCCCACTTTGTTCGGGCTATACATAGACAAGTTAGAAGAATGGTTAGACAAGTGTGGTGGTGATGGTGTTCTCTTTGCCACTTATGTGATCGAGTTGCCGCTATATGTAGATGATCTTACCTTAATGGAAAAATCATAAAATAGTCTACAAGAACATCTAAAAGCTCTAGAGTTATTTTGTCAAGATGTAGGGATGCAAGTGAACATCAACAAAACCAAGGTCATGATATTTACATTGAAAAAAACTAGGAATTTTGAGTTTGAGGGAAACTCTTTGCAAGTGGTATATGAATACAAATATTTGGGTCTCAGTTTTTGCAACACTCTCAGTTGGGAGACTTGTAGGACAAAAATAATACAAGAGGGTTGGAAAACTCTTTACTTGCTTCAAAACAGATGTAGATTAGTTGAGTTATGGGATTGGAAAACAAAGAAAAAGTTATTTGGGCTACTTGTTACACCTGTGGTTTTATATGGTTGTGAAGTTTGGGGTTGTAGCACGTCAACTCTAAAATGGAGACAAATAGAAAGATTACAAAAACACCTAATCACAAGCACTTTCAAAATAAAAAGTACAATCCTATATGAGATTGTTTTAGTCGAAGCTGGTGTCTTTCCAATGGAAATGACTGTGTTAATTCATCTATTGGGCTATTTGAAGAGAATTGAGAATATGGGGGAACACCGATGGCCCAAAAATGTGGTGGAAGAAAAAATAACTAGAAGAAAGAGCACATGGATGAAACAAAATGTCAAGTGGATGGGAAAATGAGGCATCAGCATGCAAGAGTTTCCAAACACAAATGTAAAAATTAAAAGGTATGTAAAAGAAAAAGCTAAGAATATCATGTGGTTGAAACAACATGGTCGAAAAAAAGAGCACTATGTTTTGCATTTTAACCCCACTTGTGACCACGAACAAAAATATTACGTGGGAGTAGATATAAAGTGGAAGGCTAAAATGCTAATAGCCTAGTTAAGAACTAGCTCACACTGTTTGAGATGTGAAACAAGAAGATGGAAAATACCCAAAGAGGTGTGGACAAATAGGATTTGTTGTTTATGCTCTTCAAATTTAGTGGAGACAGAGTGACACTATATTATGTAGTGTAAGGCTTATGAGGACATTTGGTACATTTATTCAGATTTGCTAACAGTCAAATTGTTAATGGCGTTGTTTGAAGAAGAAAAGATTGTTAAGACAACAAGTTGCCTGATCAAAATACACAACAGAAAAAACAAAATCAATAAAGAGTTAGAAAACAACAAAAAAACAATTGGTGAGGTCAAAGATTGTTTTGTTGTTTTGACAAAATTGATTTTGATTTCATTTCAGAGGGTCCATAAGCTGGTTGATCTCATAGACGTAATTAAAGCCATACATTCATTTCATTCATTGTACACCCAAGTATCCTCCCGAGAGACTACATATATAGGCGGGGCAAACCATGCTTTTTTTCTAAGAAATGTAAATTTCAAATTCGCGGGTAGTAGCTGTTAAGAGTTTGGAAGAATCTCAATGGCTCTGCGGCAGCTTTGTTCTTCATCAGCGTATCTTCTCTTTGTATTGCGTTCAGGCAAAGATGGAGGAAGTGGCTATCAAAATGCATTCAAGGAGCGGCTTCATCCCATTCCATTCTCCACCGCCATCACTCACAATGAAGACGCAGAAGAAAAGGGTTCGAGAGGATGGTTGACACTTCCACCCTTTGCCTCAACAATGGATAGTACAGCGCTTGGGAAGCACTTGATCAACTCTTCTTCAAACAGCCCAACGCCATCACCCACCACAGCTCTCAAATGGGTAGCGCAATGTTGCCCTCACATACCTCGTACACTTATTCAGAAGCTCTTTCGTCTGCGACAGGTAAAGAGAGCTATGAGACCTCGAATTCCTTATATTTTCAAATAATTCCTTTGAGCCTCGCCAGTCGTAAATACTTTTTTTCTGAATTTGAATTGCATCGCGGAGTTACTAGGCCTCGATTTCCATTTTCTGGAAAGTTGGCTGGCTCACATTCCTAAATTCAACACCTTTCCAAGCAGATGGGAGGGCTCTATGCATAGCGGGATTTGAAACTTGATCTTCTGAATTGGTTATGCTCATCTCAAACACTAGACCATGGCCACCATTTGTTTTGAACGTTATTCTTAAATTCAACACCATTTTCACACATAGCTCCGCTCACTGGGCGTTGGAACCTTGCTCTCTTGCATGGCAACACCTCACGTCAACAACTCATCTGCATTCCAGAAGACTCTGTTAATGCAACTTTGTTGAACTAGTCTAGTCTTAATTATATAATCCCTCAACAAGCCCTTTATGTAACTTTGTTGAACTACTCCGGTGTCAGTTATATAAACCCTCAATAAACCCTTCCTGATATTGTACCAAATTCGTTCCCAGTAAACCTTACACTTAGTAACTTTATCAATATAATAAAGGGAGAGGTTTCTTCCAATGTATTGAATTTCAAACAGACCTAGAATAGACATTTCATACATGCTACTAAACACGTAGCCTAAATGTGTTCACCAAGACATTTTTAAATTTGTTCTAAAAAGGATATTTAAAGACAAACTCTCAACTATTGAACAAGATCATTGCTTAAAATGACCGTAAAGAAACATCTTCAGTGCTCATGACATTTTAGAATCTGTTGTAAGAATATTTTTAAAAAACAAAAACTCTTCATTTCACTGCCATTGATGAATGTCAAGTGAAACATAAAAATATAAGCATTGGCCTCTTTTCACCGTCATAAAATCATCATAGACACCATAACATATTTTCCTTGAAAAGAAAATTGTAGGGGCAACCATAGAGCACTTCCAAGATGTAATTATGAGGTAGTAATGAGAAAGGAGGTATTATTAATACGTGTTATTTACACTTGCCAAGGAGACATCAACCTAAAAATTAAGGCAAGGATGTTATTTTGGCCAAGCAAGGGATAAGATTTTATCATGTTCTAGAAAAAAATATTGTTTTATTCCAGCAAAAAAGTAAGGGGTTTTTGTTTGATTTGTAGTCCACAAATTAGAAAACATGTTCTTTTAGGGTCAATTTCTCCCTTCTTTGCAAGTCTAGAGATGAACTGCACAACAAGAGATTGTTGTGTGCGACATTTGGAGCCGTTGTGGGTGTGAGTCTTGTTATGTATGTTCCACTTTCTCTTTTGCTTCTCATTACCTTTGTGCTAGAGTAACCAAGCCTTGTGTTGCATAGGAGACTATTTCTTTTGTCGTGAAGGTTTCTACTTTTGGCCAAGTTGGTTTTTCATGTTGTTGGCATGTTTGGTTTGGGCCAAAAAAGACTAAAATTTTCTATTTAATTTGGCCTTCTCTTATGTGTTAGAGGCTTGATGATAGGTGTGTTCCAAGGTTTCAGAGAGTAGGAATTTCATCTTTGCACAAATGTGATGCTAAATTTTGTTGATGTATTATAGAACTTTTTTTCACTTGGTATCATAAATTCTCAAGTTTGTCAACAAGTCATGGATCTTGCTTGTATATTCTTTAATTGTTGATTCTTCCACTAATGAAACTACTAGAATGTCAAGTATTTGTTCTTCTAGTATATTAAGGGGTAGTATCCACAAGTAGCTTCAACTAACCTATCCTTAGTGTTGATAAGGTCATAATTTTGTGCTAAGGATTTCCACCTTTGTAGGGTTGACTTGGACATGTTTAGTGTGGCGAGTACAATCTTCTTTGCATGGGTCAAGCAATAATAGAGAAATATGTCTTTAGTTGTCAAACCCAATTATCTCTTGCCTTGGAAAATTGCTAAGTCAAGTTCTACTTGCACCCTCAAAGGACTTTGATGCTAAAATAGTGCATTGGCATGCATTGTAGATGATGAGGTTGTTAAGTGACCTAGGATGCTATGCCCTTAACCCCTTGGATGTATGGGGATATGTATTGACCAACTTTGACTCGTATAATCCTTTACTAGTCATTTATTAGTTTCTTATTATATTTATTGTAAGCTAGGTTGGCCTTATTGAGATAAGGGGATTAATATTGCCCAAAGATGCCTATAAATAAGAGCTTGTGGGTACTTGTTGAGCACAAAATTGAAAGGTTTTGTTCTTATTGTAAGACTTTTGGAGGTTGCCTCCTTGAAGTGGCTTATTTTCATCAAATATTTGCATCTTTTTTCTTTTTTCTCTTATATTCTTTGCTTGTGCTAAGTAATTTCATTAAAAGTGGTATTAGAGCATGTTCTTCGCACCTTGAAGGGGAGAAAAGGGTGATTTTTTTGGTTTAGGAGGTGCTGTTGTCAAGGGCATATCTTTCTCATACACAATATTTTTCTTCTGAAATATGAAGGGGTGATTAGGGATACATCAAAGAAGCTACATTCTAGATTTGAGGAAATTTGAAGTGGATTTGAAGGAGCAATTGCGAAATTAGGGTTTTTCACTTCATTCACTTCTAAGGTTTAAAATCAATGATATATAGTTTTTTTTAGTGAAAGTTAGTATTGGACTCAAATAGTTATAATAAATTTATAGAAAAATTAGATTTGTTTTGAATAATTTATAGTGGAATTAGTTGGTGACATCATGGTGGGGGATTCAACAAGATTCAAGTGAAGGAATCCAATCACACCACATAAGCCTTTGGATAAAGAGGATCCAACAATAGAAGAGATGTTGTCCCTATATTTTGAGGCTAATTTGAAATCAGTGACCACCAAGTTCAAGTGATCTTTTTGTTTCGAAAATAGCTTCTAAGTTAGATCTAAGGGAAAATTTATTTGTTTAAAGTTTCCACCATCACCACTAAGAGTTCACGTAGTGGAAGATCACAATGGAAAAAGCAATTACTTTCATTTGTCAAGGTGAATCTTGCCTTGGCACCAAACCAAATGAGGCAACAAGATGATTAGCATTATAGTGAAAGGAATTTTGAAGTAGGAGATTCACATCAGAAGTTGGGAAGTAAATGTGTTTTTCTAAGAGAAATGAGTATTCTTGTTTTCATTAATTCGAATCTAACTCAAGATCAACAACCAACTAATTTTGTTGCAAGTGCTAGGAACTTCTTTCCAAATATGGATATGCACAAGTTTGATGGAAAGTATCCACAAGATGGAAAGTATCCACAAATGGTAAGCTCTCATCAAATGCAAATTGTGCTCAAATAAGGTTTAACAAGTTTTGAGGCAAAATTTTTTTCTCTAGAGATTCCACCATGTAATGTCCCCAATTTAGCCCTACGCTCTTCAATTGGTTTTAGTCTATTTTTGGAAACTCGTAGGCTAAGCAAAAATGGAAATTAGGGTTTCCAATTTTATAGGAGGTTTTTGAAGGTTTGCATGTGAGTGTTTTTGATGCATGTCTGTTGGAGCTTTTTGGGTGTTTGGAAAGCTTCAGGATGAGGTAACATGCATGTTGAGAAAATGACATGCATTTCTCTCTGGTTCCTTGCATGCAGGAAGGTTTCTGGGTTTTTTTTGGTTTTCAGAGATCTCCAGGTGGTGTGACATGCATCTGGATCCGTCAACCTTTCTAGGCACTTACTATTTATAGTAAGTCATGTGTTCTGCTCACTTTGGCATTCTGTTGTGTTTGAAGTGAACTTACTATTTTTAGTAAGTCTATTTTTGGCAGTGGCATCATCAACAGCTCAGCTTAGATCATCATGCTATTTTTGGCAGTTTGGCATAATCAGTTTTGGGCGTTGGTTTTGGCTTTGGCTTCTATCTCTCCTTTGAACTGAGTTTCGACACTTAGTCAATTTTATATTTTGAGTTTGTACCCCCATGCCTAGGTGATGACTTCATAGTTGTTTTTAAAATGGGGCCATGTCTTGGACGCCTAGGTGGAGAAATTTAATATTGTTTCAAAGTTAAATTAAATGCTTTTACTTGGGACGCCTAGGGAGAAATTAAAAAGGTAATTTAATATTCCTTTTGCAAATTGAAAAAGGTGTACGCCAAGGAAGGAATATTTAAGTATTTTAAATATTTAAAAGTGCATTTTTGGATATGGGCGTCCCTTGGGGGAATTGAAGAGTTCTTTTTTGGAGGTCACAAATTGATTCAGTTGCCTGTTGAAGCTTATTTATTGAAGCCTTGCTCATTCATTCAGATCTTTTGGAAAATTCATAATGTTATGCTGTTGAACTGAGTTCAGACCTTGCTAAGAGGATTGCGTATTCTCTAGCCTTGTACCATTCTTCGGGCTTGAAACTATGGCTTCCTAGATGGTGACTGAAGATTGTGCTTCATACAGAGGTGCAGATAGAGCTTAATTTTGATGGTGATAGTAGATTGTTGTTGTATAATCTGTTATTTCTGAATATTATAGGCAGATTGCTGGTTTATAATCTGTTTATATCACTGCTGGAAGTGCTTGGCTGAAGCACGTTTCTGTTTGTTGCTTTAACAACAAATTTTATTTGGTTTTGGGTATTTGCTCAAGTTGTTTTCCTGTGTAGGGTGTCCAATTCTGCAAGTTTTCAGAATTTATTACTGAGTATTGGATTTTTGGGAGAGGGTCGACCCTTCTTGGAGGCCGTACCATTTCTTCCTAGTTGCATTGGGATTCGTGCCACAGTTTGGTGCGGATTTTTGAGGTGTCTTTCTGTTGTATTTGGGATGCCTAGCTTCAAGGAATCATCTGCATTTAGTTTCATGTCAATCGGGCTCTGTTTGGCGAAGATATGAGCATATTGGTAAATCTCTTCATTGCTAGTCGGATTTTTTGTATTTACCATTTCTGATCAGACTTGTTTAAGTTTGATATATTGCTGATTTGAGCTCTATTTCTATATCATTCTTGTATTGTATTAGTTAGAGATTAATACTCTAACTCTTTTGTGGCTTTGGAAGCATATTTCTATGTATTTGCAGATGAAAACTCTATCTTTGTAAAGCTGGTTTAGTAGTACTAACAGCTGTTTATTTATTGCTGCAATTTAGTTTTGTATTTAGCTTCCACTGGATAAGTGGTTGAAGCATTTTTATTTCCAGCACTTTAAATTTAATAATTTCCCTCATTGAATAAGTGGCAGAGCAGATTCATGGTTGGCTTGCTGCCTTATAATAATTGTAATTAATTGCTTCTGTTGAATAAGTGGTTGAGTCCATGGTTGGTTATCCGCCTACTTTGTATTTCCAGCATTTACTTTTCATTTACGGTCGGCTAGCCGCCTAGCAGCTTTGTATTTCTTTCTAGTTGCTAACGATCCCCGACACCATATGCTATCACCTCACTCACATTGGGATCTTGGTGAACATTCTTGGTGAAGGGTTACTTTCCAAGCTGGTTATCTTTGGAGCTAACGCTAATAGTGGTGTTTGTGTTGGTCAAAATTCAAAAAGATTAAGGGGGAATATTACACACCATCACCACCAAGAGTTTTTGTTGTTGAAGATCAAACTCAACTTAAAAACAAGTACTTTCTTCTCTCAAGGTGAATCTTGCCATCACACTAAACCAATTGAAGCAATGGGATTGGATGACCAATGCTAGAGCGAGAGGAAGTTCAAAGTGGGAGAGTGGGTTTTTTTGGGGTTGCAACAATATAAGCAAATGTCCCTAAAGCAATGAAAGAAGAATAACAAGCTTCCAACCAAATACTATCGTCCTTATTATATTTTATAAAAGATTGGTAATATGGCATACAAGCTAGAGTTTCCTCCAAAAACAAAAAATAGATCTAGCTTTGTATGTCTCTTTTTTAAAGAAAGTTACTAGAGAATGGATTTCAACAACAAACAACATTGCCAAAGCTCAATTAAGAGGGAAGAGTCATCTTAGTTCCTAGAGTAGTTCTCCATAAATGCATAAAGACATTGAGGGCTAGGATTCTCATGGAGAGCCTCATCAAGTGGAAATATTTTTCTCTCAAAAATGCTACATAGAAAGATGAATATTTCATGCACAAGCATCCACAATTAATTAGTGTCGAGGACAACACTTGTTTAAGGGAAGGGGCGTGTGCTATGCCCTTAACCCATTGGATGTATGGGCATATTTGATGACCAACTATGATTCATTTAATCCCTATATGGCATTTATTAGTACTTAATTATATTTATTGTAATCTAGGTTACCCTCATTGTGATTATAGGATTGAAATGAAATGAAATGAAAGTTTTTAATTATGTCCGCGAGACCAGCCAGTCTATGGGACCCAAGAAATGGAACTAAAATCGCCTTTGCAAAAAAACAACAACCGATGACTCCACCGATCACTTCTTGTTGTTTTCTAATTCTTTGCTGATTTTGTTTCTTCTACTATGTATTTTGATCAGGTAACTTACTATTTGTGCTATCTTCTCCTCTTCAAACAAGGCCGCTAGTGATTTGACTTTTAGCAAATCTGTGTAATTGTACCAGAGGTCCTCGTAAGCCTTACACTGCATAATGTAGTGCCACTTTGTCTCCACTAACCTTGAAGAGTAGAAACAACAAATCCTACCTGCCCACTCCTTGGGTATTTTCCATCTTCCCATTTCACATCTCAAATGGTGTGAGCTAGTTCTTAACTGAGCTATTAGCATTTTAGCCTTCCACTTTATATTTGCTCCCACATAGTATTTTTGCTCGTGATCATAAGTGGGGTTAAAATGCAAAACATAATGCTCTCTTTTTTGGCCAAGTTGTTTCAACCACACGAGATTCTTGACTTTCCCTTTGACATACCTTTTAATTTCTACATTTGTGTTTGGACATTCTTGCATGTTGATGCCCCATTTTTCCATCCACTTGACATTTTGCCTCATCCACTTGATCTTCCTTCTAGTTAAGTTTTCCTCCAACACAATTTTGGGCCACTCGGTGTCTCCCCATATGCTCAATTCTCTTCAAATAGTCTAATAAACGAATTAATATTGCCCATTGATGCCTATAAATAAGAGGTAATGAGTAGTTGTTGAGCATGGTATTGGAAGTCTCATTCTTAATGTAAGACTTTTGAAGGTTGCTCCCTTGAAGTAGGTTATTCTAATAAAGTATTTGTATCTCATTTCCCCTATATTCTTCTCTCATGCTAAGTAATTTCATTACACAAGACTACATTGACTTTATGATCTAAGTGTAGTTGTGCAAGCCTCTACAAACATTGTATGCACCATGATAGTCAAAACTTCAACACTTTCCTCCACAACATTTGTGCTCAACATGCAACTCTTGGTGTCATTGTGTGCCACCACACATGGTGCATTGCTCATTGTGTGTTCTTCTGAATGACTATACATAACTTCGTTTAGGACACTTAAACAACTTCCTATGCCAGGCAGCTCTAGCCATGTAATAGAACACTAATCATTAGAGAGCACAATCAATAGGGTGATTGGAAGTTGACGTTCACCATGAACTGTTATAACTTCTCTCTTGTTTGTAATTTTAATGTATTCTTTACAATGTATTATGTGACACTCCTCCATATTGAGGGACGATGGTGCATATTATATAGTCATAGGCCATCCTATCATGTCCCCGATTTTGCACAAGAACTAAAATAGACGCTGCGAAGGAAGACTTCAAAGGGGATTGATGAAGGGAGAAATACAACGATTCCCTATTAATTTCAAAAGGGGCAATGAAGGAATAAAGGCAGCAATTCCCTATTAACAAGGTAGCGCTACATAATGAAGGATTTAATTAAATTAAAAACAGCAATCAAAAGTCAAACACAAATGGCAGCGATAAGGAAGGGATGCATCCTTTGTAATGGCATAATAAAATGATATTTGAATGGCAGCGATTAAGGAAGCTATTTTAAGGGTGTGACTATTCACCCCACCCTGAAAGGGTATATAAGGAGGAGGAAACATTTGGTGGAAGGCATCAATCAAGCAGATTGGATAAAGGAGATATAAGAATTGGAAATTATAAGAGATCTATTGGAATAAATATCATTTTTAGCAAGGATATTATTGTGAAGTAAGTTTAAATATAATTAGAAATAACTGTACATATATATAATAAGATTCCATCAGCAATCATATTTGGAATCAATGTGAAATGTTTGATAGGAAGATGCAGCAGTACTGGTTCCCTCATCAAGTATACCAACCCCAAGATGGATGGACTAGAGGTCATGCCATACTTGTAGGCCAAGGGGTCGAATGACTTGGAGGCTCATTTTGTTCCCTCGGGCTTGGTTGAGGAGGACAGTCTCCCGACATCCTATCAAGCTTTTCCATCGAATTCCTAATGTGGTTGGCTATTGGAAATAAGCTATGAAATAGATATGAATGAATTTAGGATATTTTGATTTCAATAGAGATTATTTGTATATGATCATAGATCCTTGATATTAATACTTTGATATTAATTAATTAAGATTTCTCTAAATCGTATTGCAATTATGTAATTTTATAGAATTCTATTGGTAATTGAATTGCATTTGTTGGAATTGTTATTTTTGGGCAAAATCAGGTATACCCCCAAAAAGGGGATATTACAATTGGTATTAGAGCCTTGATCTTGCCATCCTGAGGATCAAGAAGGGTAGTTTATGCAATTAAGCCAAAGGACTCAAAGGGCATTGGAAAGAGAAAGAAGGAAACTTGCAGCAAGAAACAACCCTACTCAAAGCAACAAAACGAGTGAACAACTAGGAAATGAATTGAGGGCCTTCATGGAACAAACGAGAGGACAACTTAGGCCTTCATGGAACAAAATGAAAGGGCAACTCAAGTACTCCTCCAAACCCTACAAATCATGAATAACACAATCAACGATCTTAGACCCAACCAAACCAATGGGAGGGATGTCAACTCTAATCATTCAAAAAATAATGATAGATCACCACTAGGGTCAACACCTAGGTTAACAAGACCCTCATTCTTACCTAGGGAAGAACCAACAAGAGAAGAAGAAGAAATAAATCCACTAGCTAATGACTTTGATGAATATGCTGAGGCCTACTCATGGTTGGATCCTGAAATTAGGAGAAATATCCCATTTAGGGAATATTGTGATGCTAGGACACGAAGTACCCCTAGAAAGGAAAAAGTACAACCTAACAAAGATTTATGTCAAAGGGTGAGTAAAATGACTCTCCCTAACTTTGATGGATCGAGAAAAGTTATGACACATTCATGGGTCCAAAAGTTGGACACTTTTGGCGTTTCAATTAGCACCTATGGAGTGCTTTTTGGAAACGGACAGCTATTGCAAGTGTTTTAGTATTGCTCTTCGAATTATAGAGAGGAAGATCCCTCTTTGTTGATTGTATTGCGTAAAAAGTACAGTAAACTAAGGTTCCTATATTTTTTACTCAACAGCAGGACACAAGGGTGCATAAACACAATGCGTTGCAGTTGAGGTTTTCTCTGGTTTTTGTAGATCTCAACTACAATTAAACTAGCTTTTAATCTATCCTATCTCCTCAAGATAAACAAAGCATGAGGGCATAGGAGCAGGAATGGGTTGGTTGGATCACTTGAATCCACCGTCTCTTCAGAACATGTCTGAGGCTCTGAACTCTTAGATCTACGCTGGGATAAGGTATTATGCAAGCGAATACTCTATACGATAAGCTGGATCTAAGACTTGCTAAGGAGGAGGAACCCCTGCCCGAGGTATAGGCTGGGAAACAACTCACTAGAAACAACAAAGTACAATGATTTGGCTAACATAATTCCTGAGGAGGTGACGACACCTGTCCAAAGTGTAGGCTGAAAGACAACTCATTAAACAACACAAACGATAACTATCAATATCAAAATATCCAAGGAGGAGGAACCCCTGTCCAAGGAGGAGATTGAAACAATAAGCTATAAACACAAGACGTTTGGAAGAACTCAAATCTTTAGATCAAACTGCATGTGCCTTTTGATTTCCTTCTTCAAGCTTTCTGAACAAATTACAAAGAATTGGGACAACAAAGGTACAAAATCATACACAATTGCGATCAACCAATTAACTCTCATCCAAGAGTGAACAGATATGCACTTTCAAACTTGTTGGCAACAATGGCGTAGCAATTTTGCTTAGTAAATAAAAGTTACAAAATAAAGAGCAAAGACTCTTATTTATAGAGACTCAAAGGAGTAGGCAACCCTAAAATCTCCTTGAGTTAACAAATAGTTCTTGCCAATTTGCAAGATTTATTCCTATGTCTAAATGTAGGCGACCTAGTAGTTAACTGGAAAGCTACTTTAGTTAATTGAAACTAAACTAAAAGTCAACTCCAATTACAAAAATGCTTCCAAAATAGAGATCCACAATTAGTGGAGATCTAGAAATAGACATCCATAATTAAGGATCTGACATGCATGATTAGTGGGACGGTGAGTTAACTTGGAATGAGGCATCAAGTTAACTCCCGTTATCATTAATGCTATTCTGGAGGGTAGGATGTCCTAACTAAGTGTTTGACACTTCATCACCTCTAGTCAACAGTTCCTCTAGCCAGTCGTTGACTTCTTTATACGGAGACCATCACATGCCTCAGCTGTCAGTGTTAGCAACTTGATGTATGTATCTCCTTCATTCTATTCCCCTTAGGAGGGTTACTCCTTGTCTTTCTATCTGTGTTTCCACTTTGACGTGGAAGGTAGTGTAGTATTGACCGGTGGTGGCTCTGTATTGGGAATGACTACCTTTCGTGTTTTTTTGCAGCTTTACGTTTCTAACATTTCCCTTGATCTTTCTCAATGAAAGAGTATTGTTTAATGAAACCGCGAAGCTTGATGATGAAACTGTGAAGTTTGACTGTGAACACTCCAGTTGTGAGAAATGCACATGAACTCGTTGAATACGCAAAATTCCAATGGTTACAATCCTCTAAATTGGCCTGGGAAGGCTATTAGATATACGAGGTGAAACCATTATGGAACCTGTGGACTTGTGTCTATGCTTGTCAATCTATCCAAATTGACCTCTGGGTGTGCCCGACACAAGTTGGTGTCAGTCGTTTTTAGAAAATCATGGAGTAAGACCATTTTGGCCTTGTATTAGTCTTGGGATAACTGCATTTTGAAAACCTTGAAGATTGATTGTGCACACGATGCTATTCGGACATTTTTTTTTGGAACTACTAAAAATAGCCTTGTTGGGGCAACTTTTCACAAAAAATTCTGAGACGTGGGTTTTGTTGAAAATAATTTTCTTAACAAACCTAGATCGTTAGAAATTCAAAATAATGAACTTTTCTATGACATGCAAGAGCCCTTCGGTGGCAGAGGCAGCGAGGCACCAAAAACTTATTTTTCCTGGAAAAATCTAACAAATGGGTTTTGTTCGTGCTTCAAAGCTGAACAAACCCAGTTTGTCTGTTTTTCAAAATTATGACTTTTTCCGGAAACCCTAAAAAATAGGGGCAGTAGGACTGCTTTTTCTGGAAAAATCTAACATGTGGGTTTTGTTGAAAAAATAGTGCTGATCATACCCAGTCGGTCAGATCTGTGATTATTTGTTGTTTTCTTGGACATGCAAGAAGATCTAAGACAAGGAAAGAGGAAAAAGGCAAGAAGAAGATTGGAAGTTATCAACTTCTTTCTAGAAGAATTATGCCTTTTGATGCAACCTCTGATAAATGGTCCCTTTGTGCAAGATCTTCAAAAATATGAAGAACGGTGAAAACCCCTCTGTCAGATCTTCAAAAACGTTGGAGAAGAAAAATATTTGTTCTTGAGCTCCTCAACCTGCAAAGAAATAATGAAGTAATGGATGCCTAGGCTTTGATAATATCAATTTGGAGTTGCAAACATCGATTGGGCATCCAAGACCTGATTGGGGAGTCAATCTACCTGATCTGGAGTCAACTGGAGCAAATTTCACCAATTTTGGGACGTTTTAGCCATGTAAAAGCCTTCAAAATATTTTATCTTCAGTCAACTGGTCTTACTTTGACTTTAGGCGTCCCTTTGAGGAGTTGATCATTTTTTATTCTTTTTCTGTGATGAAATGTCTCCATTCGATCCCTGATTCTGGTTGCTCAATTGATCTTTAAGTGTTGTTGATAGATCCATTACTGAGATGGAACAACTTTGATGAAGAGTGCTTGGGAGCTGCAAAGCTCAAAACCTGAATCTGATACCTCAAATTCAAGGGCGCCTTTTCCAAAGATGGTGCATTTTTCACCAAACTTAGTCAATTTCCTCGAGTGTTCTTCAAATCCTCCATTTTGACCACCCATGCTTTGATCTGAGATCTCTGCTGACTGATGAGTTTGTTGATCTTGCTGGAGCATGGGATGGATGTCAGCTCAATCTCGGAAAGGATGACTGGCTTCGCGGACTGTGAAAGGTGATTTAGGTACTTTAAAAGCATGGGCACCCCTGGCTGCAGGGGCGCTTTTGACTTTTTGACCAGTTATCTTCATGTTGTAAACTTTCACGAACTGCCCCAGCTTGATCTTTGACGTCAGGTGTTTAACTTGTCTGTTGTCTTCGCTGATGGTGTCATTGTTGAGATTGATCACAACGGAGAAGGTCATCTTGGAGGTTACTGAGCTTACAGATTGCATCTGATTGCCCAAAAAGCTGGGCGCCTATTCTCAGCAGGGGCACTTTTCCTTGACACTTGTTCAATTTTTCCATGTTCTTCATTCAACCTTCACCTTTGGTGTTTTCTGCTTGATCTCTGCCTATGATTGTTTGACAGGTCCTGTGAATGCGCAGCTGGATTGATCGTGAAGCTGAGAGGGAGTTGAACAGATGCCTTGTAGAGAGCAGTTGTTGAAGACCTCATCAGGTGACTCAAAATGATGGGCGCCCCTAGCTTGTAGGGGCGCCTTTGCCTTGATGAGCATTGACTTTCCCTCCATTTGGCATGCTTGAATGATTAACATCTGTTGTCTTTTGATGTGTCTCGTAGGTTGGCGAACAGGTTCATTGCGAGGCTAAGCTGATGCTGGAAAGATCGCATGAAGACGGGCATGTTCAACAACTGACATCTGGAGCATCTAATTCAAGGGCGTCCTTGGTCAGCAGGGGCTCTTTTTTCATGTTTTTTGACTGCTATCTTTGATGCTATTTGCCTTCAGCATCTTCTGTCTTCGCCTCTGTTGTTGGTGATCGATGACTCAGGGAAATCTGCTTGATGATGCATTGGAAAGCTAGCAGAATTACGAAGGAGATGACTATCTTGGCAAGATTTGATGACTGCCTTTGACCTCTTTAACTCATGGGCGCCCTTGGTCAACAGGGGCTCTTTTGACTGTAGCTTCATCATTTTCTTTAAGATCTTCATCCCTTTGCGCTTCGCATTTTACCATTGTAGCTCGATTGACTTGATCACCATTGTCGACGATGCAGACACGTGCATCTTAGCAATCATCTTCACCATGTTGCATGTACGGGTGTTGGAAAAATGACTAAGGCATTCAACTACACAACCTCCTTGGTAGCAAGGCGTTCATTTTCTAAACTTAGTCAATTTTCAACATTTTTCACTTTTGAAAATCCCCTCTGTCGCGGAGCATCTTTTTGAGCATTTCCGCCATAGATTCCTTGTTGAAGCTTTTGAAGCTTAGATTTCGCCACCTGGTACTGGCCATTCTGCCATTGATGGCTGCAGAGGTCCCAATTTTCTTCTTGAAAAATGAAAATAGACCCACTAGAGTAAAACATACTTTTTGATGATTCTAACTTGACTAGTGTGATCGTGAAGTCAAATTATCCGATCAAAATCATTTTCAATCATTTCTGGAAAGGTCCTATTTTTTAGGGTTTTCCTAAAAACAAGGGTTTGAAACCCTAATTTTCAAATTTTCAAAAATTTGCAAGCATCTTCCTTGACATAAACCCACAAAAACCCTACGTTTGGTTTGACCTAAAACATACTTTTGACAACATTTTTACATGATTTAGCTCAATTTAAGCAAAATGCCAAAAAATTATTTTGGGTACAACAGACACCTATTTCTCCCTTAGTCCCATGACCGAAGAAGATGCTATCAAATCTGACATTTTATATTTGGAAGGAGTTGCACATGATGGTGGCATCATGGTATTATTACTTGAGGGCACCAAAACATAACAACTTATGATGCATTCACACAAAGGCTCATAAAATGATTTGATCAAAAGCATCCTGAGAGGCATTTCAAAGAACTAACACAATTAAAACAACAAGGATCCGTAGGGGATTATGTAGCAGAATTCCAAAAAATTTCAATCATGGTACTAGGGATTACCGAAGGTAGACTTATATGCCTATTTATTGAAGGGTTAAAAGAATCAATCCGTGGCTTGGTAAGCGCTCTTGACCCTACATCACTTCAAGATGCAATCCAAAAAGCATTAAAGGTTAGAAGTCACACCATCAAAGGACAAAATCTATGCAAGGAATCCAACCTCAAACATGCATACCCAACCCTTCTATAAGAAAGATAGGCATCCAAAAACATTTCCTCCTCAATCCTTCAATCCAAAGGATGATAGAGAAGAACTTCGAAAGAAAGGATTGTGTTTTCGATGTAAGGAGAAATGGGTGTATGGACATACTTGTGGAAAAAGAGGACAAGCACACAACTTGAATGTAGATCGAACGAAGAAATAAGCAAAGAAGAATTTGAATCCCAAAATAAGAAAAGGAAACAAGATGATGAAGAAAATGCAAATAGTGCATTAGCCACACTTTTGAGAGCACCTAAATATCACCCCTTTAGAATCTGTAGTGTCCTAAAAAGGAAAAAGGTGACTATCTTAGTGGATAGTGGTGCCACCCACAATTTCATCAACAAAGGTTTAGTAACAAGAATGAATTTGGAAACTGAAACTTTTGAGGGATTCAAGGTGGTCATGGTAGATGGGTTCACTACCCCATGCACACAAATGATCCAACAACTAAGTATTACCTTAGGAAGACATCAAATCAAGGAGGATTTCTATGTGGTAAATTGGGTGATACCAATGTGGTATTAGGCATCCAATGGTTGCACTCCTTAGGGGGATATTACCAAGACTTTCAAAAGATGGAACTTTGTTTTCCAACACAATGTCCAAGAGGTAATTTTACAAGGTTTATCTAATGGCACCCCCAGGGTAGTATCATCCAAAAGAATGGAGAGAGCCTTTAGACACGAACAAGTAGAATTTGTTGCACAATGTATGATACTTGACAAAACATCATCCAAAAGAAACAAGACTATACATGTGGACATCCAACCTAACCTAAACAAACATAAGAAGGTTTTTAGCGACATTCCACCAAGACTCCCTCCAAAAAGGGGTTTTGAACATACTATTAAACTTGAAGGGGTCAAACCCGTGATTACCACACCCTATCGACACCCAAGAAAATATAAAGAAGAAATAGAGAAAACCATAAAGGAATTATTGGAAATGGGGCATATTCAACCTAGTTCTAGTCCCTTTGCTTCTTCTGTAGTATTAGTAAAAAAGAAAGACAGTACCATGAGAATGTGTATAGATTATAGAGCCCTTAATAAGAAAACCATTAAGAACCGTTAACCCCTTTCCTAGGGTGGATGAATTAATTGATGAACTTCATGGTGCAATGTACTTTTCAAAAATAGACCTACGTTTTGGATATCATCAAATTAGGATGAGGAAAGAGGATGTCCCCAAAACAGTTTTTAGATGGCATTTTGGGCACTTTGAATTCCTAGTCTTACCCTTGGATTAACCAATACCCCTTCCACATTTCAATCTTGTATGAACCATATATTTTGCAACCAATTAAGGAAATTCCTTTTAGTGTTCTTCACTGACATATTGATTTATAGCAAAACCTGGGAAGACCACTTACGACACATTGATGAAGTGCTGAGGGTACTTGAACAACAGTCATTATTTGTGAAGATGTCCAAATGTGAATTTGGAATAAATGAGATTTTGTACGTAGGGCACAAAATCAATGCCTAGGGAGTCAGCGCAGGTGAAGAAAAGATCAAAGCAATAAAAGATTGGCCAAACCCAAGAACCCTAACTCATCTAAGGGGATTTCTAGGGCTTTGCAGCTATTATAGAAGATTTGTTAAAGGTTTTTCAAAACTAGTCGCCCCACTAACCAACCTAACTAAAAAGGGAGCTTTCTCCTAGAATATAGAGGCTCCACAAGCCTTTGAAAAACTAAAAGAAATAATGAGCTCCTGCATAGTGTTAGCCATTCCAAACTTCTCATTACCATTTGAACTTGAGTGTGATGCTTTAGGGGAAGGGATTGGAGCAGTATTGATACAAAACAAACACCCTATAGCTTTTGAAAGCCGCAAACTTAAAGAAACCGAAAGGAACTATTCCATTTATGATAAGGAAATGTTAGCAATTATGCATGCCTTGGCCAAATTTAGGCAATACTTGGTTTGTGGGAAGTTTGTTGTAAAAACTGATCATAATAGCCTAAAGTTCTTGAATCAAAAAGATTTGAATGACAAACAACATAAATGGGTTAGTAAATTACAAGCCTATGACTTTGACATTGAATATATGAAAGGGAAAAATAATATTGTGGCCGATGCCCTATCTAGAAGATCCCATCTATGTTCCATGATGAATATCTTCATAGAATGGAAGAACTCAATACTGGCAGAATATGCCAAGGACGCATTGGCAAGTGACATATTAGAGGGGAAACTACCAAATGAAAAGTACAAAGTGGTAGAGGACCTCGTCCTCTATAAAGATAGAATATATATCATTTCCGAATAAAAAATAAAAGAAAAGATAATGAGAGCATACCACGATACTCCTCTTGCAGGACATCAGGGATACTATAAAACTTACAAACAAATAAGGGATGGATTCTCTTGGAAAGGTCTCAAAGGAGATGTCTTGAAACACATTAAGGAATGTATGGTGTGTCAAAAGAACAAAACAAAACAATTGTTCCCCATCGGGTTACTTCAGCCTTTACCCATACCTAATAAAAAATGGGAAAGTATCTTGATGGATTTCATTACAGGACTCCCTAAGGTACAAGGAAAAAATTGCATATATGTCGTGGTGGATCGATTGACTAAGTATGCCCATTTTCTTGCAATATCTACTGAATATAAAGCACCCCAAGTGGCAGATATCTTCTTTAGAATTTTTTTCAAACTATATGGTTTACCCAAGAACATTGTCAGTGATAGAGATAGCAGGTTTCTTAATTTGTTTTGGCAAGAACTCTTCAAGCTAGCTGGAACAAATCTCTCCCCAAGTACAAGTTATCACCCACAAACTAATGGGTAGACTAAAATTGTAAATAAATGGCTTGAGGGATATTTGAGAAACTATGTCACAGGACAACAAAATGCATGGATCAAATGACTACATCTTGGAGAGTATTGTTATAGTACCACTCATCACATGACAATAGGGATGAGCCTTTTCAAAGCTTTATATGGATATGAAGTGACATCATTTGGAGAGTTAATTCTTAGTGAAAGTCGAGTTCCAGGTGCTAGAGATTTGATGCAACAAAGCATTGACATTTTAAATACACTAAAAAATAACTTGCACCATGCACAAAATCAACACAAAAATGCTATTTGGAGAAGAATTGAAAGAACATTTGAAGTAGGAGACTTAGTCTTCCTAAGATTGCAACCCTACAAACAATCCTCTATTAAAGGAAGCGGTGTTGAGAAAGTCAAACTCCGATTCTATGGCCCATATAAAATCATATGAAGGATTAGCGAAGTTGCATATGAATTGGAATTACCGACGAATAGTCAAATTCATAATGTCTTCCATGTATCTCGTCTCAAAAAGGTGTTAGGACAACATGTCCTACCATGTCCAGAGTTACCCCCCTTGATGACGAAGGAAAATTAATGTTGGAACCCGAGGCTATCCTCGATATGCGAGAGAAAAAAACTAAGGAATAAGGTTATTCTGGAATTTTTGGTTAAAGTGGAAAAAATTGCTCATGGAAGATGCCACTTGGGAATGAGCAAATTTTTTTGATCATCCCAATCTGAAATTGCTTGTGGACAAACAATATTGGAAAGGTAGATTGTCATGCCCCCGATCCTGCACAAGAACTAAAATAGACACCGCCAAGGAAGACTTCAAAGGGGATTGATGAAGGGAGAAATGCAACGATTCCCTATTAATTTCGAAAGGACCAATGAATGAATAAAGGCAGCAATTCCCTATTAACAAGGTAGTGCTACATAATGAAGGATTTAATTAAATTGAAAACAACAATCAAAAGTCAAACACAAATGGCAGCAATTAAGGGGGATGTATCCTTTGTAAAGGATGCAATGATTATTAAGGGTGTGTTGTAATATACACCGCTGATTTTTTTTTTGAAAATACTGTTTGCTGATTTGGAATGTTTTGTTGATGTTTTTGTTTGTCTTGTTTCATGTGTTTTGCATCACTCACAAGAGTGCATAGGAAATAGAATGCAAACAGAGAATACAATAAAAAACTTCCTTTTCAAATAGATTCATAACAAGACATTGAAGCAATGAAGACTATAGCATTTTCAAAGTTAAAAAAATGTATATTAGACCTGATACAAATGTGTCGCAAACCTGATTTGAACCAACACGGTCATTTTATTCATCATACATTGCAAGCTTTCATCATGGAGCGAGCATATACGTATATGGAACATTCCTAGACTCCGTCACTACAAAGAAACAACGATAACAACCCCAAAATGGCACGATTCAGACCTCTATAACAGTAGACCTGAACTTCAGCATACCCAGAAATGACATGACTCCCAAGAAAGGGCGACTAGGTTCTAAAAATCATTGCTTCACCACTAAATGCAAATAGATACTTGAAATAGGGCGCTCAAACCAAAGGAATCCAATGATAAAATAAATAGAACGGTAGATCAAACGTGCACGGAGCTACGAATTGATTTCACTTTTAAAGCCTGTTAAAATGGTGATTTCGAGAATTCTGAAAATGCAATTAGGCCTCTGAAAATGGCTTCAAATCTCCTCCAAATACCACCAATAACAAAGCCAAGAATCAAACACACCAAAATCTTCGAACCCACATCAAAACACTAAGAAAATCTTCATTATTTATTCCCCAAAGTGAAGAAAATCAAAAACTCTGTAAACACAATGGTCATCCCTGAAGTAGAACCTCTCTAACTAGTTAGGGTGGATCTCTCACCACCGAAACCAATGCTAGAAATGAGGGTTTTCGTCTTCAATCAGCTGCATTTGAAATCTGGAATCATTCCAGTAGAGTCTCCTTAAGTTGCCAAACTATCCATACCTCCTGTAAGATAGGGGGACCAACCACTGCAAGGCCCCAGGTTACGAAAGGCCAAGAGCGGAAAGGCTGCCCTAACTTATCTCAGTTGCAAGGAAGATTAGGATAGGGAGGATGAGAATGATGAGGACTATGTGTTCTTCGATCACTTTGCAATCTCGAGAGTTGAAGGGAGACTAGATGAGTCGCTTTTTAAGGTCAACTCTGCACCTCAGGTAGCTCTTTGTCAGAGGACAAAAGCGTGGTTCTGGTATGACAGCGCGGTGCGTTGGTGTCCCTACGGCCAGAAAACCAGAGACACGAGGTTAAATCTTCAAGAAAGGACTGCTAGCCTAGTTTAGAGGTTTCTTGAACAACAGAATGAGATTAAGAAGAATGAAACATAAATACGAATGTGATAAAGGAAATATATTACCGCAAGGGTGACGAAGATGATTTCGTACAACAATCCTCTCGCCAGCTTGCTTCAAGATCTCTCCACCTGCACACAACAAAGCGGGGGAAATGTTGGGGCTGTTTATGGGCCTGCCTCAGTCAGACCCCCATTTTGGTGTTTCCACCTCCATAGACAGCCAAGTTTGCAACGATAGAAATAAAAATAAAGAAGGGAATACAAGCTACGTAAACAAAAGACACTACAAACAGTACATGCTTACTCAACCAAAGACGATAGAGTAGATAAGAGGAGCTTACCACCTCTGTCCAAAGCGCTCAAGGCTTGTGGAGGAGAAAATGAGAGGAACTCAAGCCTCTGCTGCAATGGTGTTTGTCTTGTGCTCGCACTATCGGAGTGATAGAGTAGTGTTTTGCTGTTATGGAGTGTGAAGTGCTGCTACAAAGCTTGAAGATGGATGAATGAAGTGGAGAGAATGCTCAAAATGGTCTTGCCAAACCTCTGCTGAAGGGAACAATGGATGAATGAATGAAGAATATGAAGGAAAGGATGAAAAACGACCATATTTGGGTCGGCCAGCCGAAGAGGGGCGTTACACTTCGACTTCCAATAGGAAGTGTAACGTCTCTGCAGTCTCCAACCGTAGGAATCTGCCAGGGACGTAAGTGCACCGCGTGGACGTCTGCGCGCCGCGTGGGCGTCCCTGACAGAAATGCCCCCCACCGACACACAAAACAAGCGCCAAGTGTGATGTGAGCAGCGAGCTTAAGTGGAATTAAGCCTTCAAATTTGGTTTTCTAAAGTGTAGAGGGGTGAAAGGGGAATTTGCGTAAGGGGTGCAAATTCACTCCTATACATTTATCCCCCACTTTAGCGAGCACGAGTACTGATGAGTGCTTCAGTAAAGTAGAGTAGTTGTGGAAGTAACAAATTAAGAGATGTATACTTGAACCGACGAGGAAGTAGAGCGTGGTGTGGCGATCTCATGTAGGAGAAGACTTCGTAGTTCCGTGGAACTACAAAGTTGAATAATGAAAGTGCCTCACAGGGTCATGGTCTTGTGAGGGAGGTATCCTTAAAAAACTCACATGAAGGAAACTAGGAAAGGCACCTTACAGACCCGCAAATGTGATGAGCCCAATTGGCTCCCTCTCAAACCCCTGTTGTTTTAATTATCTTTCTATGTTTTTTTTAGTTTTTTAAGAATGTTTCTAGAGAGAAATAGAAGGGGCGAGAACATATAAAAGCTCATAAAACCAGAATCTGAGCTAATTTAGAATAAGTATCAATGCAAAGAGTATTGAATAACTCTAACAATAAGATTCCAAACAATAAATGTACCCGTGAGCCTCCAGATTATTTAAATAAGAAATTGTGAAGTTTGCCAGGTAACAATGGCTGGAAACAACATGCATGTACACCAGAGCTACAGAACTGAGTTCTCCTGCAGAATAACTGAAGAAAAATGTCTGAGAGAATGGGACGCCCAATATGCAATACAGAAACCAACAAAAGGAAAGGCGTTTTTCTTCAATAGGAAGGGCGCCTCTTTTGGGAAAGCACACCAAACAATGCTGAAAAGGTACGGCCTCTGGCAAATGAACACTCTGAAGCTGGTAATGGCAGAAAGCAGGCACTGTCCAAAGGAACCGCTCTCCTGCAAGCTGAAGACTGAATAACTAAACAAAGTTGTACTGATTTGGCCCAGAAGAACTTCTGATTGAAGCTCTCATCAATGGCAATCATTTAGCTGGTATTTCACAGCCTCACAATCACAGATCCAACGAAGATTTTTCGTTCTTCAATGGAGTTTTCTTGCAACCCTTGTCCTCAGACAAATCACAGAGAAATAATTTTTGCAAAGTCAAATGATAAACAAATATTAGGTTGATTTGCAAAGAAATGCCTTATAGCCATCAAAAAGGTACGAATTCTTAAAAGGTACGAATTCTTTCTCATTTAAAAATACATTTAAATGTATTTTAATTCCTTTCCATAGTTTGGGCACACTTTATGTCTTTTAAGTGATTTAAAATTACTTTATCACTTTTTATAAAGTAATACTTCATTACTTTATAATATATTTAAGTGGTTTTAAATTTATATAGTCAATTTGACTTTATAATAATAACCCATTTAAGTTAAATATTAATATTTAACTTAACCACAAAATATTTCATAACTTCCTCCAGACTCAGTATCTTTCTGTGCCGTTAGAAGCTGGCGAACACTGAACTACACATGCTCGTACTGACACCCATACTGACTGAAGGGGTGAGAAAGACAAACCCACCAAATAGCCACTCACCCTCTAACCAGATCCTGTCAGCCTACAAGGGTCCAAGAGATAGGCTAACTCCATTGCTCCTTAGAACTGACTAGAGCGGGGACATCACAGTCCGCCCTCCCCGAATTTGCTTGTCCGCAAGCAAACTCAAAGTTGGATGCTGTAAAATACTGTCACCCTCCCAAGTAGCATCCTCTGTCGATAAATCTTTCCACTTCACCAGATATTCCCTGATAACCTGCCTTCGAAGATGACGCTCTTTGGACTCCAGAATGGACTCAGGTATCAAAATCAACTTCCCCTCATCATCCAGGGGTGGTAAATCTGTAGAAGGAATCACCAGTTGTCCTAACGCCTTCTTGAGGCGCGACACATGGAACACATTGTGAACCTTACTGTTCACCGGTAGATCTAACTCATAAGCCACTTCATCGACACGCCTGACAACCTTGAAAGGTCCATAGTATTGTGGCTTGAGTTTTTTGGCGCCCTTCTTACGAAGGGTGGACTGCCTATAAGGCTGTAGCATCAGATACACCAAATCATCGATCTCAAAAGATCACTCCACTTGTCGTTGATCAACATATTGTTTTTGCTGATTTTGAGCCTTCTAAATGTTCTCTCTGAGTGCTCTCATAATGTCCTAGTTCTCTTGTAATAGATCCCCAGCACTAGGTACTCTGCTGTCACTCAGCAACAAATCTAGAAAACTCGGAGCATCATATCCATACAACGCTCGGTATGGTGTCATCTGAATACTCATGTGATGAGTGGTATTGTAGCAATACTCACAAAGGTATAACCACTTCACCCATGCCTTCTGCTGCCCTGAACTGTAATTCCTCAAGTATCCCTCCACCCATTTGTTGACTATCTCTGTCTGCCCATCTGTCTGTGGGTGGTAGCTGGTGCTCAGAGTGAGTTCTGTCCCGCAAAGTTTGAATAACTGCTGCCAGAAGTTACTCAAAAACCTGCTATTTCTGTCACTGACTATGCTCCGAGGCAAACCGTGCAATCTGAATGCCTCGCAGAAAAACAAGTCCGCCACCTGTGTGGCCGTGTGAGTAGTAGTGATTGGGAAGAAATGAGCATACTTCGTCAATCGATCTACTACCACAAAAATGCTGTCCTTCCCTTGAGCTTTCGGCAAGCCCGTAATGAAGTCCATCGACAAGCATTCCCACTTCCTCTCAGGAATAGGAAGCAGCTATAGTAATCCTGCAAGGTATGTATGTTCTTGCTTGTTCTGTTGACAAACAAGGCATTCCTTGACATACTGAAGAACAAAAGACTTGAGACCTTTCCAAGAAAATCTCTCTCGTACCTGCCTGTAGGTCTTAAAGTAATCGGGATGTCCTGCCATAGGTGAATCGTGAAATGATCTCAATACCCTGCCCCTCATCTCAGAACTTGGGATTAGAAATATCCTCCCTTTGTAAATGATAAGATCATCTACAAGTGAGTATCTGCCATCCTGTACTGTCCCATCCACTATGCTAGAAGCCCACGGGTTCTTAGCATACTCTACCACTATCATGTGTCTCCAGTCCTCAGCAATCTCTGTAATGGAACTCAAGTGTGGACGGCGAGATAATGCGTCAACAACCACATTTTGTGTACCCTTGACATAGGAGATGTCAAAATCATAGGATTGAAGCTTACTGACCCATTTCTGTTGTCTTTCATTCAAATCTCGTTGTCCTAGGAAATGTTTTAGACTATTGTGATCGGTTTTAACACAAAATTTACTACCAACCAAATATTGTCTGAACTTGGCCATGGCATGCATGATGGCCAACATCTCCTTATCATAGATGCTGAAACTCCTCTCAGGACCTCTCAGCTTCCTGCTCTCGAAAGCTATAGGATGTCGATCCTGCATAATGACCGCACCAAGACCCTCACCACTGGCATCACAATGTAGCTCAAACGACTTGGTGAAGTCTGGCAATGCTAGTACTGGACATGTAGTCATGAGAAGTTTAAACTTCTCAAAACACGCCTGTGCCAAAGGTGTCCACATAAAGGCTCCCTTCTTTGTCAAATCTGTTAGTGGCGCAACATGTCGCGAGAATCCACTAACGAACCGACGATAGAAGGCGCATAATCCTACAAACCCCCTGAGCTGTGTCAACGTCTCAGGTGTAGGCCAGTCAACAATAGCACAAACTTTTTCTGGATCCATGCTGACTCCCTCTCTGTTGATGATGTGACCCAGATACAAAAGTTCTGCCAAGCCCAAGGCACACTTGGATTCCTTGGCATACAAGGACTCCTTGTTAAGTATACCCAATACTGCATCCAGGTGAGCTATGTGTTCCTCCCAAGACTTGCTGTAAACCAGTATGTCGTCAAAGAACACTAACACAAATTTCCTCAAGTGAGGATGGAAAACCCTGTTCATTGTGGACTGAAAAGTGGCTGGAGCATTGGTTAAACCGAATGGCATAACCAAGAAGTCATAATGTCCACAGTGACATCTGAAAACGGTTTTCTCAATATCCTCCTCTTGGACTCTAATCTGATGGTACCCTGTCCTCAAATCAATCTTCGAGAATTAGCAAGCTCCATGTAGCTCATCTATTAACTCGTCAATCCGTGGTATGGGATACTTGTTCTTGATAGTCTTCCTGTTCAGCATCCTGTAGTCGATACACATTCTGAGTGTACCATCCTTTTTCTTCACCAAAACAACTGATGGAGCAAAGGGAGACTTACTCGGCCTGATGTACACCATAGCTAAAAGTTCCTTAATAGTCTTTTCAATTTCATCTTTTAAACGCTTGGGGTGCCAGTAAGGAGTGATCATGATAGGTTTTGTGCCCTCATCCAACTCTATAATATGCTCAATACCTCTATCAGGAGGCCTACCAGGTGGTATAGCACTAAAAACCTTCGCATGCTTGACTCGGAGTTCCTGGATATCTGGATGATAAGGAGATTCTTGCTGCTCCTATTGTGAAGGCATTATCTTGCATTCAACTGCCCAATCTACCATGTCGTGCCGAATCAATCTTTCCATTCTTCTGAGTGAAATTTCTTTTATATTGCTGTCCTTGATGGCTTTGAGAATATGAATTGTGCCATCAACTTTAAACTTCATCTCCATGTCTCGTAAATTAAGTGTCAACTCTCCTATTGCATGAAGCCACTTCATGCCAAGGACTACATCTGTACCTCCCATGTTCACAACATAGAAATCTGCCTTAAACTCAAAATTGTTTAGTTTCATTGGCAAATCCGAAATCATCCTCTCACAATTGAGTGTGTACCCATCTGCAACCTTCACTCTAATGCCTTCAAATTGCTGAGTTTGAATGCCTCGTTTTTCAACCAGCCGTGAATCAATGAAATTATGGGTTGCACCTGTATCCAAAAGAGATATGACTCTTTGTCCAGCTAGTAGCCCACGAAATCTGAAAGAACCTTCTCGCTGCATACTGGACATATGAGCTTCCTGCAGCCCAACTTCAACCTCCTTTTCCGCCTCATTTTCTGATTTTTCCTCATCTGTATCATAAATTGCAGCTTGTTGGTCGGAAAAATCAGTCACCTCTTCTTCTTCAAAGAACCACTCCATATGCCTATTTTGTCCTTTAGGCTTGAGGGGGCAATCATGGTTGATGTCATATGGTCCCTTGCAATAAAAATAGAGCTTCGTCCTACGTAGATTGTTAATTGTTTCACAATCCAATGGTGCTATTTTTTCTTCTGATCAGCATTTTCAAACTTCTTTGGATTAGATTTGGTATCATTGTAGGAAGTGGACGGTTTTGAGCCATATTGTTTCCTAGGTGCTATAAGCTCCATACTGCGAGCCTTCCTCATGGTTTCCTGCAGTGTAGGTGGATCAAATGCCTTGATCCATCCTTTCATGGGTTCAAAAAGACCCTCAATAAACAGTATGATCAGCCTTCTTTCAGATATGCCTGTCACCATAACGGAAAGTCTCTGGAACTCTCCAATGTAGGATTCCAAACTACCCAACTGTTTTAACTGTGCAAGATCTCTAAAGAATAGTTCAGGATCACGTCTATCAAACATCTCTACCAGTCTATCAGTAAACTCTTGGTACGAGGTAATCCTGTCATGATGAAGTGTTACCATGCCATGGATCCACTAGTCATGTGCCATGCCATCAAGATGAAGAGCTGCAAATCGAATGGCATCTTCCTCTGGCATAGGACTTAGTGTCAGGAATGTATCCAATTTACTTAACCAGGCACGTGCTGTAACTCTGCCACTGCCATCATAGTTCGCTAAGGTAAGCTTTTTGGTAGCCTGTTGTAGATCATTATGCTTGAATCTAGGCCTCCTGTCATTCCTGTTCCTGGTGTGTTCTCTCTTCTGGCTCATGAAACGGTCGAAGTTAAGGTGATCCTTAACTCGTGGAGGCATTGCATCCCATTCATCATGCATAGTCAGGATGTTGTCAGCAAAGTTCATTTCACCACCTTCTTCCACCTCCTCTAACTCCTCAACATCATTTCTGACAAAAGTAGGGCATGTGGGTCTCTCAAAGGTGTGTGCTGGAGCAATATTCCTGTGGTGTTCTCCATGTATGCTTCCTTCCTGATCTTGATCCAGATTCAGGCTTCTCAGAATTGTTAGGTTCTGCACATTGGTACTCAGTTGCTGAAGGATGTTTGCCACCTGTTCTTGGTCGGCCACCATTCCTCTCAGTACTTCTCTGGCTTCCCTATCTTCGTCATTAAGACGAGCATCATCATTCCTTTCAGCCATATTATCAAAGTCAAAATCCTCTTCCTGTTCGTACAATGGAATTGCCTGAAAAGGTTCAAAAGTGTTTCTCTGAATTCCAGGGCCCCTGCGTGTGTAGTGCCTGTCAAACCTGTTCTGGTGTGGCCGCATATAATTATTTTTCCCACAAGCTGGCAGGATTAGAAAGCTCTGATACCACTGTGATGAGCCCAACTGGCTCCCTCTCAAACCCTTGTTTTAATTATCTTTCTGTGTTTTTTTTAGTCTTTTTAAGAATGTTTCTAGAGAGAAATAGAAGGGGCGGCAGCATATAAAAGCTCATAAAACCAGAATCTGAGCTAATTTAGAATAAGTATCAATGCAAAGAGTATTGAATAACTCTAACAATAAGATTCCAAACAATAAATGTACCCGTGAGCCTCCAAATTATTTAAATAAGAAATTGTGAAGTTTGCCAGGCAACAATGGCTGGAAACAGCATGCATGCACACCAGAGCTACAAAACTGAGTTCTCCTGCAGAATAACTGAAGAAGAATGTCTGAGAGAATGGGACGCCCAATATGCAATACAAAAACCAGCAAAAGGAAAGGCGTTTTTCTTCAATAGGAAGGGCGCCTCTTTTGGGAAAGCACGCCAAACAATGCTGAAAAGGTACGGCCTCTGGCAAATGAACACTCTGAAGCTGGTAAAGGCAGAAGGCAGGCACTGTCCAAAGGAACCCCTATCCTGCAAGCTGAATATTGAATAACTAAACAAAGTTGTACTGATTTGGCCTAGAAGAACTTTTGATTGAAGCTCTCATCAATGGCAATCATTCAGCTGGTATTTCACAGCCTCACAATCACAGATCCAACGAAGAGTTTTCGTTCTTCAATGGAGTTTTCTTGCAACCCTTGTCCTTAGACAAATCATAGAGAAATAATTTTTGCAAAGTCAAATGATAAACAAATATTAGGTTGATTTGCAAAGAAATGCCTTATAGCCATCAAAAAGGCACGAATTCCCAAAAGGTACGGATTCTTTCTCATTTAAAAATACATTTAAATGTATTTTAATTCCTTTCCATAGTTTGGGCGCACTTTGTCTTTTAAGTGATTTAAAATTACTTTATCACTTTTTATAAAGTAACACTTCATTACTTTATAATATATTTAAGTGGTTTTAAATTTATAAAGTCAATTTGACTTTATAATAATAACCCATTTAAGTTAAATATTAATATTTAACTTAACCACAAAATATTTCATAACTTCCTCCAGACTCAGTATCTTTCCGTGCCGTCAGAAGTTGGCGATCACTGAACTCCACATGCTCGTACTAAAACCCATACTGACTGAAGGGGTGAGAAAGACAAACCCACCAAATGGCCACTGACCCTCTAACCAGATCCTGTCAGCCTACAAGGGTCCAAGAGATAGGCTGACTCCACTGCTCCTGAGAACTGACTAGAGCGGGGACATCACAATAGACTTGCAAGGAAGGTATCCCCCAAGAACTCTCACATGAAAGAGACCGAGTAAAAGGGGACTCCGTAGAGTCAAAGAGGGCGACATGTTTACCTGCAGATAGAAGACATCAGGAAGTGGCTGCGCAGGCTAGTGAACGAACAGTCACGTAGACCATCGCTAAGTTGTAAGACTTTTAAAGGGGTCCCTCGGGAACCCTTCAAAAGGAAGGGGGGTCCACTCAAGGGACGCACTGTTTGAAAAGTGAAGTCTAGTCGGGCTGCCTTCAGACTAGACACGAATAAGTAAAACCGGTCTAGTCGGGCTGCCCCCGAGCTAGACGAAAGGATGTGAAACCGGTCTAGCCAGGCTGCTCTCAAGCTAGACACCATAGAATTTTGCTGAAAGCTTTCGAAGGTGTCCCTTAGGAACCCAACGTGAAAGGGAGGGGTCTACTCAAGGGTCACACTATCCAAAAGCTACCGTCTTCTTTCTTGAATCGATTCATCATCAAGGAATCCTTTCGAAAGATGTTCACTTCATCAAAGAATTCGAAAGGAAGGAGATGTACCCATGCGAGGGGAAGACTAAGACCGTTCCCGCTTTGGAGGAGGGTTTCCAAGTCCTTTCTTTATGAACCCACGATGAAGGAAACATGTTCCGTTAGGGTTTCAAGTCGAGAATGCAATTCTAACAAAGAAGTGTGTGAAGGATCTTCGAGAAAAGATTCATTTGGCAACAAATGCATTTTCTAAGGATTATGCAATGTAGAAGTAATTTTGTCACACATGAAAGGGACAACTCAAGCAAAGAAGAGAGAAAGATAAAGAGAAAGGAAAGGAAAAGAGAACACAAACAAAGGGCACAAGGGGATCTGGTTTCGCGGGGTCAGATCTGCCTTTATTTATATTTAGTAGTTAACTGTGTTAAGAGGCGAAAGATCATCAATCCCCAACCAGATCAGGAAGAATGCACAAAAGACAAAGTAAAGATAAAAAGTTGGGTCAACATGGAAGGAGGCCTAAATGCTCCCGACATTTTGCATCATCCCCAATTTACCGAAAGTCAATCACAAACATGGAAGAATAGAGATACATATAGAAAAAGGTTTACAACACAAACACCACACCTGTATCCAAGCACCAACAGGGGTGACGAGGGTCATCCAGGCATGTATAGCATGATTACGGGGGAACACATCACGACACACGCACACATCTAATCTAAAGATTAAGGAGAGGGTCTCCCCCTAACACTGGTCGACCAAGAGGTCGTCAGCTTCCCATTCTAGATCATCGTAGGGGGGAGGATGACGAGCCTGCAACGGTGTAATGTTAAGGGGAGGAGCTTCCGATCCTCTTGCAACAAGGGCTAAGGCAGATGGACCAGTGAGGTCTCCATCGCTCAACTCTTGTGGGTCTAAGGTCAACGACTTTGCGAAGATCGCTAACAAGGTCAAAACTTCATCCACCGAGTTAAACATACAGTTAACAGGAGTGCCATGTTTCGCCTCGGTGGACGGAGGAGTTCGCACCCGAGGTTCACCGCTAGGCTCACCGAGAGACTCGGGAGCGGTAAGAAACTCAAGGGAAGTAGGAGTTGGTTCCGTCACTAGGACAGAACAAGTCAGCGTGGGGCCACCTTTCAGAGGAGGTGGGGTCTTCTTACCTCCTCCATTGCTGGAGGGACCACGCTCTACCTTCTTCTTCATCTGAGGAGGTGAACTCCCCACAGACGAAGCAAGGAGGGTCGAAGGAGAAGAGGAAAGAACTGCAGCGGATACGACCAAAGTATTAACCATATCCACGGGCTTTAGGAAAGGTGAGACATTTTGGAACGAAAGTCAGCAGAGATGACTTCGTGGAAGGAGCGATAAACACCTGCACCTTTCCAGGTGCCTGTGCGCTCACAGCGGGAGCCGGAAGAGATTCAGAGCTAGTTAGATCAGAGACAGAAGAGGGGAAAGAGGAGGACACAACAGGAGGTGCCGTCTTTTCCTCCTTCTGTGAGGAGGCTTGCTCAACCAGGAGAGCTTTTCGCCACCGCTTACGCTCACGCGCAAGGTGGTTCCTACGACTCTTCGAACCAGGATCTAGAGCTTGCAAAGGGACGAAAGGATTTTGTTCAGCCATGGGAGTGTCCTCCACGGTTGTTTCCAGCGGAAGGACAGACTCCTTAATGGGAGCAGAAGGGGCAGGTTCAGAAATGGTGGGAGGAATCGATTCTAGCGCCTTAGAGGTGGACCCTTTTCTGTTTGGGGGAACAGGAAGAGGTCGAGGGGCAAATTCTCTCCGCGAACCTTTCTTTCTACCATACAAATAATACCAGGGTCCTAGGGACCTTTTAGGGAGATTCGATATCCTGATTTTGGGCTTTCGCCAAGGATGCATCATCGGACTCAGTGGGTAGAACCCGAGCTTGTTCATCCAATACTCTTCCTAAGAGAGGGGAGTAGACGAGTCAGCCCGAGAGGGAGTGAGCTTCTCCTTTCCCTTTCGGGAGGAGGAGGCAGCTGGTTGCTCAGTTACAGGAAGGGTCAACTTCGGCTGTCCCTTGCCTTCAGTCTTATACTTCACATAGTTCTTGTAAAGTAGGTTCATTCTTTGTGGGAGCAGACTGACGGGAGTGGGCCAAAAGTGATCCAACGAGTATCCCCCACGTGATACCATAGGCTGATATCCGGTATCATGCACCACATGCAGGACACCCTCATGGGAAAACTTAAGGCATTTATGGATTACAGAGGCGATCCCATTCATGGAAGCCAGCCAAGGTATGCCTAGCTTCACTCTAAACAGGTCCGACTCGGCAATAACATCGAAGACCATGTCTACGTTCCTGGGTCCAACCAGGACAGACAACGTTATCGATCCGTAAGGTTTAAGAGAAAGTCCATCATGCGTACGGATGATGGATTTTGTTTTTTCATATTGCTCCCTTTGTAGGGAATTTAAGAGTAATGTCTCCTTTGTGATGACATTCACTCTACTTGCGGGGTCAACTAAGACCCCTGTCACAATGTTACCATTGAGGCGAGCGGGAATATAAAGCGGAGAAGGCTTACCATTTGCTGGCACATCTTGCGAAGTAAACGTTACATCTGGCAAACCGGTCGCAAGACGAGGAGAGGGAGTAACCGTAACCATGTTAACATATGCCTTGGGGCAAGAAACATAATCAGAGGAATCGATAATCATGTTAGCAGAATGTGCCGAAAATGGGTCCGTGTATATCTGCAAGTCAGTGTTAGCTTTCGCCACCGATTTGTTCATGTTTTTCTTACTTCCATCAAGACACATAGTACCGTCCTCAATGCAATCCTGTATCTCATGACGCAGGCGCATGCAATGTTCGATATCATGTCCGTTAACTCGATGGTACTAACAGTATGTGTTTTCTTCATACCAGTTAGGGTACAGTTCTCTAATTGGTTTAGGGGGTGGTAGGGTAAAAATCTTATCTTTCACCAACTTCTGCAAGATGGAAGAATAAGATTCTGATAGCTTCGTAAACTTTCGGTCGCGTCTGAGGCCGTTGTTATCCACAGCGGCTACTACATTCGCAATAGCTTTACCTCTTCCAAAGATCGATACGATAGATCTTCCTTCAGAACGTGAGCGCGAGGGAGGACCCCCAAATTGAGCTACCGTCTGCTGGTACTCTCATAGGGCCACACACAAGTGTGCGAAAGAAGGATACTTCATGGGGGCGAACTTCTCTTGCCAAGGCCTTTGTAAGTTCCCTATGAAAACCTTTTGTACATCAGAGTCGGGTAATAGATACGAGATTTGTGAGAAGAGTGCTTGGTACCGTGCTATAAAGTCTATAATCTTCTCATTGTCCCCTTGTTTGCACTGAACAAGGTCTGAGAAGGTCATCTTTGGTCCGATATTGGCTTGGAACTGTCGCAGGAACTGGTTCACAAGCCGATTGAATGTGAAGATGGAATTATCGAGCAAAGAACAGTACCAATCCAGTGCTATATCTTTGAGGGATCGGGGAAATAGTTTAGCCATCAATGCGTCGTGATGGAAGAAATCTGTGCACAAGGCGTTAAAGGCGGACACGTGTGTCTGAGGGTCCCCTTTACCACTGTATTTTTCGAATTTTGGAATCTCCATCCCTTGTGGGAAGGGAGTGTTTAAAATTGCAACCGACAACGGGTTGTGTCGGAAGAAGGGCTAGAAAATAGGTTGGGCCGAGGCCAAGGAAAGGTTCGCCAGTTGGTTTTGCATCTTCCCCATATTTTGAAGAAGTGTATTCAAAATAGGATCAGTAGAAGGCATAGGGCCACTGGAACCACCACCAGAGCCGCTGCCTAGACCGTCGCTGTGACCACCGCCATCGATGCCACCACCACCAGTGTGACTTCCGTTGGAGCCACCGCCACTTCCGAAGCCACCACCATGACTTCCGTCGGAATCGCCTTCGCCAATACCACCCCCACTTCCAAAGTTTCCGCCACCAAAGCCTCCACCTATCATCCCGCCAAATCCTCCACCACCGGAGGCGGCATAAGGGGTGAAGTGGAAACCCAAAGGGTTTCTGTTTACTTTGACAGTTTCAAAATTCTCAGAAGTAGCGGGTACACTGATCGAAGGGACCGCGTTAGCCATATATACGGATGTAGGAGGCATCGACATCTTTAGCTGTCTTTCACGTTTCTCGAAGAGGCCACCTCGTGTCATGTGACTATGGCTCAAAGGGGCACATGCTTCAGCCAGACCAGCGAGACTAGCCAAGAGCTCTACGCCTGTCCGACCTTTTCCACCATGTATCTTATCTTATTGATCACTTTAGCAGCCCTAGCCATCTTCGGGTTTCCTTCCAGGTGATTTTCTAATGCACCTAACCCTTTACCAAGACTAACGACATATTCATAAGGGATACAGACGGCCTCATGCTCGTCTACGGATGAGGAGGTCGGTGACGTAGGAGGGGTAGGAATGCGATTAGTTTCGTCAAGAAACTTAGATTCGCCTCGTGATACGTGCTCCTGCGGGGATAGACCAACCGCAAAACCGGAGAAAAGGCCGGTAGTGGAACTAGAGGAGACCTTCGTCTTTTCCATCGGAAGGTGTCGCAGACTTCTTCTGACAATATGCCCAGAGGTCGTAGACTTGGTTGTGAAGCTCATAAACTTTCACAACACAAGGGTACAACGACCAAGAGGTATAAGGGAAAAAGTTCAGAACACTGACAAATGGGTAGACGTTGGTTCACGTCAGGTTCACCAAAAATGTAAGAGAGGGGGACCAACCACTGCAAGGCCCCACGTCACGAAAGGCCAAGAGCGGAAAGGCTGCCCTAACTTACCTCAGTTGCAAGGAAGATTAGGATAGGGGGGATGAGAATGATGAGGACTATGTGTCCTTCGATCACTTTGCAATCCCGAGAGTTGAAGGGAGACTAGATGAGTCGCTTTTTAAGGTCAACCTTGCGCCTCAGGTAGCTCTCTGTCAGAGGACAAAAGCGTAGTTCTGGGATGACAGCGCGGTGCGCTAGCGTCTCACAGGCGTTGTGGCATCCCTAAGGCCAGAAAACCAGAGAGATGAGGTTAAATTCTCAAGAAAGGATTGCTAGCCTAGTTTAGAGGTTTCTTGAACAACATAATGAGATTAAGAAGAATGAAACATAAATACGAATGTGATAAAGGAAATATATTACCGCAAGGGTGATGAAGATGATTTCGTACAACAATCCTCTCGCCAGCTTGCTTCAAGATCTCTCCTCCTGCACACAACAAAGCGGGGGAAATGTTGGGGTTGTTTAGGGGCCTGCCTTAGTCAGACCCCCGTTTTGGTGTTTACACCTCCACGAACAGCCAAGTTTGCAACGATAGAAATAAAGATAAAGAAGGGAATACAAGCTACGTAAACAAAAGACACTACAAACAGTACGTGCTTACTCAACTTAAGACGATAGAGAAGATAAGAGGAGCTTACCACCTTCGTCTAAAGTGCTCAAGGCTTGTGGAGGATAAAATGAGAGGAACTCAAGCCTCTGCTGCAATGGTGTTTGTCCTGTGCTCGCACTATTGGAGTGATGGAGTAGTGGGTTGCTGTTATGGAGTGTGAAGTGCTGCTACAAAGCTTGAAGACGGATGAATGGAGTGGAGAGAATGCTCAAAATGGTCTTGCCAAACCTCTGTTGAAGGGAACAATGGATGAATGAATGAAGAATATGAAGGAAAGGATGAAAAATGGCCATATTCGGGTCAGCCAGCTGAAGAGGGGCGTTACACTTCGACTTCCAATAGGAAGTGTAACGTCTCTGCAGTCTCCAGCAGCAGGAATCTGCCAGGGACGTAAGTGCGCTGCGCGGATGTCTGCGCGTTGCGCGAGCGTCCCCGATAGAAACGCCCCTCACTGACACACAAAATAGGTGCCAAGTGTGATGTGAGCAATGGGCTTAAATGGAATTAAGCCTTCGAATTTGGTTTTCTAAAGTGTAGAGGGGTGAAAGGGGAATTTGCGTAAGGGGTGCAAATTCGCTCCTATACACCTCCAAATGAGAGCTCCAAATGAATAAATAGAGGAAGGGGAAAAAATTAAGGCAACATCATTTTGAATTCACTTTCCATCCAAACCCCACACCGCCCTTCATGAGCGTTTTTATTTTATTTATTAAAATCCTTGTCTCCCAAGCTAAGCGTCCACCTCTTGAGGCATAAATTAAGCCTCAACTTTATAAAATAAAACTATTATAAGATGTCCACTAAACGTACAATGGCCCTTTTTTGAAAACAACGTTGTGCAACTAGGCCAAGGGGTCTGTTGTGACCTTTTCACACATCACCCCATGCCAGATGGGGGCCCCCTAATTTTTGCTCCATTTTGGTCTTTTGGCTTTGGTTTTAGGTAGTTTTGCGTCTCTCTGATCTTTTGATCTTTTTGTCCTTTCGGGGATGTCCTATTATTTGACCCAATTTGGAATTTTTGCCGTCTGTGAAATTAGGGTTTTCATTCTTCAGGCTTAATTGAGGTTAAATTGAGTTGACTAATCGATAGTTGAGCTTAACATTGCTATCAGAGAGCTCGTGGCAGGATCCCACTGAATTTTCATCATGTTTTGACGACTTACTATTTTTAGTAAGTGTTCAATCTAAGGTCTTTTCCTCGGGATTTTGGGATTCTGACGGCCTTGGCACATTCAGGATACTTCCAGGTACTTACACGCAAGTTTCGAACAAATTTTGACAATTGGCTATTTTTAGCAGTTCCGGCTTCAGGAGCCATTTTCAGGATTTTCACATGTGCTTTTCAAATGCATGTCTGGGGAATGTTTCTGGGTTTTTCAAGACCTTCGCAGTGATGTAACATGCAAACCGAGATGATGACTTTCAGAGTTCAGCCTTTAGAGGCTATTTTTAGGGTTTGCATGCAGATATTTTCAACGCATGTCCGGACATTCCTTATGGGTTTTGCGAGAGCTTCGCAGTGGTGTGACATGCAAGCGGGATGAGTCAGTTTTCAGGGACTTACTATTTTTAGCCAGTGCCCGCATGTTGACCAGTTTTCTGGGTTTTTCTGGGTGTTTTGAGATCCCACGGGCACTGTGACATGCAAACTCATCCGACATCGGATTGACCACTTTTCAAGCACTTACTATTTTTAGCAGGTTCACTTCGACAGCCACCTGACACTTCAATATCACGGACAAAGCAGCATGCAACAAAAACGAGGTCAAATGGAGACCATTCAAGGCACATGCAAGTCATATTAGGGTTTCCAACTTCGAGGCCTAAAAAGAGGGGTAAAAAGCCAGAATTTTGAAAAACGAAGGTATCCCATTGCGATCAACATCCTTTAGGCAATCTACTGGTAAATTTTGGGCGCAATCCGAGCACTTACTATTTATAGTAAGTCGTCTATAGAACAGGGCTATAAATAGTAGGTCAGCATGAGGGGTAGGTGTGAACAGGTTCACCAAGCGATGAGGACCACTTGGTGAAAATTTCAAGTCAAACGGAGCTGCAGAAGTCAAGCAATTTTAGGGTTTGCTAAAAATAGTAGGCGGGCTAAAAATAGAAAATGAGCTTGGGCAACAGGTATAAACAGGTTGGCGAGGTCACGAGAAACATATCACGCCAGCTCCAGGTTCAGAACGAGTGAAAAGCCACGAAGAGTCACACTTCTCTAAAATTTGCTAAAATTAGAATGGCAAGAGGTAGCTGAGGCGTTGAAGGTTTTCTAGTTGAGATTGACATCAAAAAAATTCTAAGTATGAGAAATTCCTCCTCATACCCTGAAATGCGCCCAAGCAAGCATGGAGGAGGCTGGAGAAAAGTTGCTAAGTGTTTGAAATATCCTCCTCACCCCCCTAAATGCGCCCTAGGCATCAAGGTGGAATAAAATTATCTCTAAGACAGGAAATGGAAGTAGCACCCTTCAAATGCACCCTGGCAGAAGAGATGCATGAAAAAGTTTCCAAGTGTTTAAAATTTCCCTCACCCTATGTGAAATGCGCCCAAGGTGTGAAAGGATGCTAAAAAATGCTAAGTATACAAATTTCCTTCACAATACCTCATATGCGCCCAAGGCTACAAGGGGAGTGAAAGAAAAATCTAAGGCAGTGAAAATTCCTCCTCCACCCTCCAAATGCGCCCAAACTTGTAGAGGTGACATGGAAATTTACCTAAGTGTTGAAAACTGGCATGAGAGGGGGCAAAATGCGCCCAACTTGGAGGAGACTGAAGGAAAACGTATAAGTTATGACAAAGTTCCTCCACCCTGCCTCAAATGCGCCCAAGGTGTGAGCATGCATGTGGAGGAAGTTGAAAATAATTCTAAGTGTGGAGAAATTCCTCCTCCAGCTAGGAAATGCGCTCAAGATGAAAGGATGTTAAAAATGTTCCTAAGGCATGGAAATGGAAGCTTGGCAGGTGAAATGCGCCCAAGCCATGAGTAGAGGTAAGAAAATTTTCTAAGTCACAAAAATGGAAGCTCAAGGGCAAAATGCGCCCAAGCAAGGAGCATGACTTAAAGGAGCTTGAAAATATTCTAAGATATGAAAATTGCAGCACATAGGCTGAAATGCGCCCTTGAGGGAAGTGACCAAGAAAGTTTCTAAGTGATGAAGAATGGAGGTAGCACATGCTAAATGCCCCCTCAAGCAAGATGAAAGTTCTTACACCCCACATAAAATGCGCCAAGCTTGGGAGTGGAAGCAGCCTAGGTGAAATGCGCCTAGCAAGAGGGAGGATGTTTAAAAATTTTCTAAGTGTGGAGAAATTCCTCCTCACACCCCTAAATGCGCCCTCATGGAAAGAAGACTTGAGAAAATATTTTAATTATTTGCAAATTCCTCCTCATACCCTCAAATGTGCCCACCTTGTGGTAGGACATGGCAAGAAAATTTCTAAGGTTGATGAAATTTCCTCCTCCCTAGGTGAAATGCGCCCAAGGCTACAAGGGGATTGAAAGAAAATTTCTAAGGTTGATGAAATTTCCTCCTCCCTAGGTGAAATGCGCCCAAGGCTACAAGGGGATTGAAAGAAAAATCTAAGGCATTGAAAGTTCTTCCTCCCTACCTCAAATGCGCCCAAGGTGTGAGCATGCAAGGGGAGTGAAAGAAAAATCTAAGGCATTGAAAGTTCCTTCTCCCACCTCTATATGCGCCCTTGGCATGAAAGCTAGTGAAATGCGCCCAAGGCATAAACAAATTCCCCCTCCACATAGGAAATGCGCCCAAGTCATAGAGGAGGGTCATAAAAATTCTAAGGCATTGAGAATGGAAGCTTGATAGGCAAAATGCGCCCAAGGTAACATAAGGTTGAGGAAAACGCCTAAGGCAAGTGAATGGAAGTTGACCCCTCTAAATGCGCCAAGGATGAGGAGAGTGGTGTTATGAAAATATTCTAAATTATGAAAATTGCAGCACATAGGCTGAAATGCGCCCTTGAGGGAAATTGCCAAGAAAAGTTTCTAAGTGATGAAAAATGAAAGAAGCCTATGCCAAATGCGCCAAAGGAATGAGGGCATATCAAAAATATTCTAAGGTGTGGGAAATTCCTTCCCACCCCTTTAAATGCGCCCTTACTTGGAAGTCCCATATGAGAAATGCGCCCAAGAAAATTTGTTGAGGCAAGGTAGGGCTTGGCGTGGGAAATTCCTCCTCCACATGCTATATGCGCCTAAGGTAAAGACAAGGAAGGCGTGGATTTGAAAATATTTCTAAGTATGAAAGTTCCTCCTCCACCCTCCAAATGCGCCTAGCTTGCAAGTCCTAAAGGAAGCAAGGATGTTAAGAAAAATAAATATCTAAGGCGTGGAAATGTTTGGAGAGTGAAGGTAAAATGAAGTGCGCCCAAGGTAAAGTTGATTAAATTTAAATTTTTCTAAGGCATTTCTCAAGGTGAAGATGAGAAATACGCCTAGAGGAGGTAATATCAAAATTTTCCAAGTACAAGGCGAAACGCGCCTAGGAACAGGAGGGAATTTCTTCAGGAAAATCAAGGAAAATTCCAAGGTAGGAAAAATGAAGACCACAGGCGTGAAGTATGCCCAGAATTCAAGATGGAATAAACCTTAACAAATTTTATTATTTTTCAAAAATAATAAAAAATTAAACTTACCCCTTCGTCTGGATACACATGGAAATGATGAGTTCCGAGGGGAAATTTCTTCTGGGTATTGGACATTTCCCACTTGGAGATGATTTAAAATGGTTCCACACCTTGCTCGTGTTGTTTTGACAGAGATTTTTGCCTGGCGCCCATTTAATGAATTTCCTAGGCGAAAATAAATTTTCTAAGGCAAGGTAGAGAAATGTTTTACAAAAAAATGCCTCGACTGGCAATGTCAAATGAGCGCCTAGATTGCAGTGGATGGAATTTATAAAGCAGATAAAGTTGTCTAAGGAAAGGGAAAATAAAACAACAAGTGGTCAACTACACTCACAGGAAAGAGATGAAATTTGTCTAAGGCACGATGAATTTGAAGATGTAACGAAGCTCGAGCATCAAGCATTCAAATGCTTCCTCAAGGTGAAATATTTCCTAAGGCACAAACTCTAGGCACAAGGTGGTGGATGCGCCCTCGAAGAAGACTTCATGAAATGAACACCATGCATCCAGATGTTGAAAAGTTATAAAAGTTTGCTGGAAATGATGAACTCTATCAAGATCCGGAGATCAATCAGTCAGAACATGGAAATTGGGTAAGTAAAGTGAATTTATATTATAAGTGTTCTGATGCTCCTCTCTTTTGTTTTGCAGGATGAACACCAAAGCCAAGGCGTGAGAATTTGAGATGATGAGGGTGGACAACATTACAACTTTGGAAAAGGAAAAGGCATTGAAGATTTGTCTAAGGCATTGGGAACGTGGTGCAAAAGGGGGCTAAATACGCCCAAGGCAGTGAGCTGAAGAAATGTGAAAGTTACAAGAGAGAAATGCATCCAGGAATGAAAGCAATAGGAAGAATTAACGAAGAAGAACTTTTTTAAAGAAGGATTTGAACCAACTGTTGTTGTTTATGCTCGCCTCCTCCTAGCGCAACAAAATTGGCAGGCAGAACAGTGGGAACACGTTTCTGGACGAGAACCTTCTAGAAGATGGTAGTGGGCATTAATTGCTCATAGTGTTTCTTGCAGAGGAGTGGAGAATATTCTGTGCATTCATTGCCCCACTCCTCTCTGTGGCGGTTTTTAGGGCAAAAACCCTAATTAGGGCATATATGGCTCGATCTGAGCCCTTCATTGTAATTGAATCTGAACCGTCCATTGAATTGGACTTATTATAAAAGGGGCATCCCCCCTCATTTGTAATATGTTAGATTAGATCAAGAAGTCAGAGAGTAGAGTAGATAGAAGCTAGAATAGATAGAAAGTCAGCTTAGAAGATAGCTTAGTTTGAAAAGGAAAGAAAGACTTTCCCTTTGAAAGTTTTTGTAAAAGATTGTTGTGTAAGACTCTCATAATATAAGGATTTTCATTGATTGGTGATTCTATCTTGCATTGTGGGTAGTTGACGAGATCTTTTCGTCTTTCCAATTCAAGTAGACTTTGTTTTTATGCAAGTAGTGTTAATTGTGGAATGTGGAGTGGGTTTGAGCAAATCTTCCTGTATCCATACCACTAGCAGGCTTGCTGACGGTAAGTTTGCCCCTACGTGGTCAACTGGAATTTCAGCACCTAACTTCGGTTGTGATTTATGTGTCCACTTGCTTCGTTGTGAAGGGGTGCGCACGTTGAATCACAATTTGAACATCTTATCCATCCTTTGAAGATTGCACCAACTTTGTTAGAGTTGTCCGAAGGGGAGACGAAACAAAGTTTGGTTTGAAGATTGTTAAAGCCTGTCCTCGCATTCCACCCTTTAGAAATAGATTGTAGACTCCTTATCCCTATCCCCTTTTAAATTCAGCATTTCCCGGTTAGTTTAGAAGCCAGAGCATCATAGTCAAAACTCTTCATCTGCTTGACAAAATCAAACAATTACGTAAGTCCCCTTGGAATACCCAACATATTCACATCAACCAACTGAGTCTATTCGCAATAAAAGGAACCTTGGAGTTGAACGCATGAACTTTCACGCAATCTTAGCATGCGGAATACTTTGATCAAGAGAGAATAGAGTGACCGTTGGACATTTTATTTTGTGTTGGTGTTGTCATAAAACACACGTCAATAGGGTCCTTTTTATAACCCAAGCTTATATTTTTTTTATTTTATTAAAAAGCAACATTAATACTTTAGAGACGTATTAACCAATAATAATTCTGACCATAGAGAAAACTCACCCCTACCAAGAATGGAAACTTTGCATTGCATTGCCGCCAGGACTAGTTATCGAAAATAGACTTACTATAAATAGCAACCATTAAAAATAGCAAGCTCTCCCAAATATCAAATTGACACAAAACATTAAAGCTCACCAAACAATCGCCACACATTGCCCAAACAAGAAACCCTACACTACATTGTCGCTAGGACCAAGTACCAACTACTAAAAATAGTACTTCCTAAAAATAGTAAGTGGGTCAAATCTCCAACTGGCCAAAATAGAGTACACTGAAAAAAAGGGACATTGCATGTGTCTATTCACCCCACCATAAAGGGTATATAAGGAGGAGGAAACGTTTGGTGAAGGGCATTAACAAGCAAATTGGATAAAGGAGAAATAAGAATTGGAAATTAAAAGAGATCTATTGGAATAAATATTATTTTTAGTAAGGATATTATTGGAAAGTAAGTTATATATATATATATATATATATATATATATATATGTGCATTATAATGGCATAATAAAATATTAGAATTACAATTAATATAATAAGATTTCATCAGCAATCATATTTGGCATCAATGTGAAATGTTTGATAGGAAGATGCAACAATACCGGTTCCCTCATCAAGTATACCAACCCCAAGATGGATGGACTAGAGGTCTTGCCATACTTGTGGGCCAAGGGGCTGAATGACTTGGAGGCTCATTCTGTGCCCTTGGGCTTGGTTGAGGAGGACAGTCTCTCGATGTCCTATCAAAGTTTTCCATCGGATTCCTAATGTGGTTGGCTATTGGAAATAATCTATGAAATAGATATGAGTGAGTTTAGGATATTTTGATTTCAATAGAGATTATTTGTATATGATCATAATGCTTTAATATTAATTAATTAAGATTTTCTCTAAATTGTATTGCAATTATGTAATTTTATAGAATTCTATTGGTAATTGAATTGCATTTGTTGGAATTTGTTATTTTTGGGAAAAATCAAGTATACCCCCAAAAAGGGGACATTACACATCCAAATTGAAGTGTCTTCCCATTTTGGTCATAGGGATTCTCATTCCTTGTGCATTTGTAACATCATTTCTAACTTATTCATTTTTGAATTTGAATAGAAGTAGCATATTTGTTATGCTAATGTCTTTTGTTTGTATTCAATTGTGTGTTAGTGATTAATTCTTTGTTTCTTGCATATTATCTATAAACCCCATCTTTTTCAAGAGAGGCTTGTCCCTTGGACTGCCTAGGATTCAGATCATTGGTATGGGAGCATTGTTTTGATATGCTAGTACAAATGTGTGCACACCAACAAAAAGGAAGTTGCTCACTCAATTCATCTTTGAGTTTGAGTTATTAGGCATACATTGCAACAAGAGAAAATGGCAGATGTAAAGAAATAATAAAACGTGTCGTTAGATGTTTAGAACATTATCAATGACGCTTTGGAAGCACAATGCAAGGAACTATTGAGGTAGTTCCTAGATTTTATGTTTCAATTTGGATTGACACCACGGCACATTGAACCACTTGTCCTTGAGCAACTCCAAAATCCTTTGAAAATACAAGTCAACTTGGGCACATTGATGTTCAAAGGCAAGATTGAAGTCACAATGGTGGACATTTGATTGTGACAACTAGAAGTATATTTCTTTGTAAATGACTTCATAGATGAAGAAAATGTTTCTTTTATGGCATTGAAATGTCCATTTTAGTGTATTACTGATGACATAAGCTCAATGTGCAGTACGAAAGGTATCATTATTCAATTTGGACATGGAACTCCTTTTTAGTAGTTGCCAAGATGAATACTACCCCTCAAACATTTTGAGGATGAATATACGAAGTTTTGGCAATTGTGGTTGTGTAAGAGCAAACAATTGAGGACTACACTACTTTGCACTTTTGCACGGAGACACTCTTGAGCAACATAAGGTGCTCAAGTACATAAGTGAGTTACCACCTGACATTTGGGCAAAGATTGGGTTTCTAACCTTGAAAACATGGGGGCAAGCTTTTCTTAATGCATACAAGATCAAAGCCAATGTGAAGCTCAAGTAAAAGTTTTCATTGTGCAAGCAACTACTTCCAAGCCTTTGGCATAGACGAAAAAATCCCTATGCAGAAACAACAATAGAACCCCAAATCATTTGCACAAAACTCAAAAACTAAAATGTATATTCATCTTTGAAACTCATCCCCCTGTCCCTTGCTGTCCCCGTCCTGGAAACTTGGGGTAACCTAGGATTTATGTTTGTGATTCCTACCAAATTAAGACTTTGAAAATACTATTAATGTCTTTTAAAAAATTTCTCCATTGGTGCATGTAGAACAATAGCTTTATTTAAATTTAACATCCCCAAACCATCTCCCTGAGGAGTAATAATAGAGGAAAGGGAACATCAAATATTGGGCAAAGAGAATGAGAAATGGTTGTTCTTGTTTTGTTTATGATTGTGTGACAGTGCTGATTTCCAAACTTAGTATCCAGCTTTGGTCTTAAGTGGCTAACTGTTTCCTTAAGGGGCCTCACCCTTACATGGTTATTATACTTGTACCAAGATCAAATGGTTAGGGTTTATCTGTTTTAGGTTAACCTGCTCTAGCTTTATTTACATTGTTTTAGGGTTTAGTTACTTTTCAAAACCTTGAGTTTTTTTTTATCCTTGAGTGATAACTTCTTGTACTCTTGAGTTTCATTGATCTAGTTTGGTTGTTTGTGGATGTTAATATAATTTATTTCTTTTTTCTCTATACATTACAATATTTTGATCATATAAGCATTTGGAAAACAAACAAACAGGCATTGATAAATATGCTTTTACAACATAATAAATCTGTATCCAAAATGAACAGTCTTTTATTAATCATTATATTAATCTTCTAATTTCCTCTTATCTCATTTCTTTATTAATTTGACATGATGAATGGATTAATATCTGCTATTTTTTAACAGCCTTGAGAGGTTCAAGTGTTTGATGAGCTTCACTCATTCATGTCTCTAGATAGTTTTCTCTGATCAATTTGTATGTTAAAAGAGAAACACAAGTTACCCTTTATTCCTGCCTGATTTTTATTCATTCACTTATTTCACTAGTAAATTATAATTCATCTCTCAATGGTAAGTTGGAGTTCTATAATACTGTTAATGTGCAGGTCAGAACGGATTCCATGGATTCACAAAGTCAGACAGCACAGGAAAAACAGAAGCTGCAACTGAAACGGGTGTGGTTTTTTAATTTCAAATGTCAGTGTATTTGTTTAAAATTATACTAATTCTTGTTTCTTTGATTTGATCTCTTTTCTTCCAATGATGAAATTGTATTTTTCTATTAACATAATGTTTAATGGCAGGTGTTAGGAAAAGAAATAATGAAGCCAGGGAGAAAATTATACTTGCCTATTACTGTCTCTGAGAGTAAAATCCTTAAAAAAGACAATCCCGTCCAAAGAAAAACCTTCAGCCCAAGTACAGATGAAATAAAGTACATACAGAGTCTTGAAATATACAAGGAATACCCTCAAACATTGTTCCAATTTCAAGCTGTCTTATTTGCAAACTTGGTTATTGTAGGCAACATGGCCTAATGTAAACTAACTACACTAATCTGTAATTTCAGGATCCAGCAATAATTGTCTTAAATAAGCCCCCAGGATTACCTGTTCAGGTTTGCCATTTTCAACCATGATTTTTGCTTCGGTGTGAATAACTGGTTCCATGTCCTGAAATGGTGGCTAAACTATCTTTGCATGTTTGCTACAGGGTGGCACTGGCATTCACAAAAGTTTGGATGCATTGGCAGCAGCAGCATTGAAATATGACTATGTGGAACCTCCTCGACTGGTAAGCCTGATGCACAAAGGCATTTCAACATTCATATGCTCCTTTCCCATCAGCTGAGCTATAAGAACTATTCAATAATACAAAAGAGGGTTCTGAGATCAGCTTAACTGTCTTTTTCCTCAGCATGCTCCGTCAAATTTTCTGCTTTATTTTTCAGATCACATTCCCTTTGTGATGGTTTCCGATGAGATTAAATTTGAAAATGATAGTAAGGATTTGCCAATATATGTGGGCTGATGTATTGATGGGGCAAAGCAAGTTTGTTTTACGAGGAGATTTATTTCTCATAGGGATTCCTCACCTTGTAAATATCACTCTCATTCTAAGTATCTTCATGAATTCTTGGGCCAATAAATGTGTACTGATGTGTTGTTGGGGGAAAGCAAGTTGGTTATGTGAGGAGACTTATTTCTCATAGGGATTTCTCACCTTGTAAATATCACTCTCGTTCCAAATATCTTCATGAATTCTTGGGCCAATATATGTGGACTGATGTGTTGATGGGGAAAAGCAAGTTGGTTTTGTGAGGATACTTACTTCTCATAGGGATTTCTCACTTCGTAAATATCATTCTCATTCTAAATATCTTCATGTATTCTTGGGCCAATTGAATAGAACCCTTCCTGACTGAATTGAAATTAAGATGACTAACATGTAACCTGCACTCTGTTGCACTCTGTTATGGGGCTCTTTAGATGTGTGGCCTTATCCAGCCAGCAGTCATCCTCATCCTTCTATACCTATATAACTACACTAATAAAGAATGTAAGGCATCAGTTTTGGCCACTCTCTTTTGTCTTTCCCTGTAACTCACATATTTCTTAGTTTTCTGATCAGTGTTCAAGAATTCCTCTCCCGTTGGTTGAGCTGGCCTCCACCAATGAAGAATGTAAAAGCATCATTTTAGGTCACCATCTTTTGTCTTTCCGTGCAATCTGTATGTTTTCATCTTAATTTTCTGCTGAGTGTAATGTGAAGACATATCAGTTGAAATCAGAGCCTAACAGTCAGGCCTCTCCACACATTGGGCTTCTAGAATCTGAATGCATTTTTAAGGTTTTGAATGATTAGAAGATTTATAGTCACTAAGAAATGCAGATCCCTCACAGGCTAAGTATGGATTCTCTGGAGTGTTTTGCGTCAGAGATTAATGGCACCATAGCTAAATAGATGATATTTTACAATCAGGTCATATAGATGCATTAAATCTTGTCGGGACAAGTTCTTTCTATTGACACTTATTTCCTTTTCAGGACAAATGGTTAGATTGTAATTTTTTTTAGTTAATGCATTAATGTTCCAAGTTGTGGATCTAAGCAGGGGTTTAAGATGTATTAACATTGGCTATTGGTTGCAATCTTAGGTGCACAGACTTGACAAGGAGTGTAGTGGAATTTTGGTGATGGGGCGGACGCGTGAAAGTGCAACACTTCTTCATACTTTGTTTCGTGAAAAGACTGCCACAACATCCTTGTCTGATGTATGTTCATGCATTTAAAATTGTGTCTTTTTTATTGTTTTTGACTAAGTTCAATTTTAGGAAATTTGTTTTTGGGGTTTCATGTGTATTTCTTGCATTTCAATTTCTATGAAGCAGATCTTTCCGGTCCTCTAGTTCAATTGATTGATTGATTCTGCTATATAGAATCTTGATTACTCTGGAAGAAACATAAAGCGAAGATACTGGGCATTAGTTATTGGCATCCCAAAGCAAAAGCAAGGTCGAATAGTAGCTCCCCTTAAAAAGGTATACCTCTTTCTGTGTGCAATGCATTTATTGTAGACATTAATGCAGCCTTTTTCTATTCTACAAGTATATTAGTTTTACTGCTAACATGTGTTCTCCATTTGAGTACTGGGATGAGGCTTACAACTTGGAGCTAGGAGGTCAATTTTTTGTTGGATGTATTTCTATACAGATATAGTTTGCCTCATAATGTGGGATGCAGCTATCTTATAAACTTGTTAATGTATATGTACACTTTGCATCCTCGTTTATATTGCTATTATAGATAAGTTGTTTATCCTTTTTAACCTTAAATGTAATATTTTCTAGAAAGGTTTTTTAAGTCTGTTTTGAAAATTTCAATAATATAACTCACATACAAAAGATAGTTATTTGTTTAGTTTACCATTTGCAATGCTAAAAAATGTTAATAAATCAAATAGAATGGTGACAATATCTAATAGTCTATATACTCTGGAAGCATCATAGGTAGGTGTTCAGTGTTTTGAAACAAGAGTGATCTTGAAATTGGTCATGACTGATAATTTTGCTCACTTCCCCTCACACTGTAAATTTCTAGTGGGTCATGGCAAATGTGTAGCCATGTGAGGAACCCGTGTACAAAATGTGTCCCTCAAGGAATTAGTAAGGATAAAACCTTATATGATGGTAACCCCCCCCATAAAGAAGACTTCCTCCCCAAAATAAAGAGACAAAGAAGAGGACTAGAGAGCCTGCATTGTAGATGCTTGAATATGAATGCTGAGATGATTAATGAATGCCAAACAATGTTTCTTCCCTTAGGAAGAAACAAATATAGGTGCATGCATGATATCTTCCCATTCCAAAAAGGAATATGAGAGAAGAAAGATATGTATGATGTCTTTGGAAGATGCTTAGGTGTTGCCATGTCGGAGACAAGAGGTGCCATGCTCAAATTAGAAATCCCAAGCCTTACTGAAGAAAGTGATAATTTGGATCCTTGTGGAAAAGGATCTAGAACATGATCTAAAGGAGAAGTGACCAAAGTTGTGATGGAATTGTCATCATAGAGGATATGGATGTCCTCTAAATTTGCAAGAAGGGACTCACAAAACAAACTTGTAAAATCTATCAAGTACTCATCCCAAGAAGCTATATTTGGAAGACGATGAATATGATCCCACTGCAAAGAATCATTGGAAGCCACATGTGTAGCAACTGTAGACTCAACAAAAGCAACAGGAGATGGAGGAGATGTAATATAAACATGTTTCTAGAACCTTAGTTGTTGAAAGGACTTGAATGTTCAACTGACCATACCATTGTTGAAAAACTCGGACTCGACAATAACTCGACAGGCCCAAATTTTTTGAAAACTCGGGACTCGGCAAAAACTCAGGGAAAAGCTCGACAAATTTATCGAGCATTTGAAAATACATAATTTTTAAAAATATTCTTTAAAAACATATAAACTGAATTTTTAGAACATATAACTGATTTCATCATATATAAATCAAAATTAGAGTTTAAAATTAAAACCTTGAGATATATCAATCATCAATGTATCATAGACCAAAAAACAAGTTCGACTTCTCTATACATATCAACTTCAAGTTTCAGTATCAATAAAATTTATCTATCCTAAATTTCTTCTACGACTGAAACTCAAAAGTTTTTGTTGTTGCTATGTGGGTGGTGTTGAAGTAGATGGTATAGATGCAGTGTTCTCAATAGGAGCCTCAATAGGTGCGCCAACAGGTGCATCATCCATAGGGATAAGATCAAGCTGTGTGTGTGAAGAAACTACCTCTGCTGGCTAACCAAGCTCGCCTTCTTCCTTCTCATATGCTGCCACCTCTGCTTCCCATTCAGTTGCCTTTGCCTCCCTCTCCATCTCAGCGAACTCAATCACTTATCCATGGTTCCACATCGATCTCATCAGGCTCAGCAATCCAATCTGAGAATGGATCAATGTCATCAAGGTCAAGTGCTTCATGTGAACTTTGCCCTTGTACCCTCTTCTCATGCAACCGAAGGTTGTACTGCACATAGACAAGGTCATTCAAGCGCTTTTGAGTCAACCGATTTCACTTCTTCGTGTGAATGGCCTCAGAGACACTCCAATTGCGCTCACAACTAGATGCACTACAAGGCCGAGATAAAATACGAATGACAACCTTTCGAAGAGTAGGCGTTGTTGCACCATAATCTTGTCACCACAAATCTGCAAAGATAACAATTGTCATTTATAACTTAGTAAGGATTTAATAAACTTAAACATTAACATAAATAGTAAAACAATATTAAACACATGAATTTGTTACCTAGCTGTAGAGTGTCTCTCCTACGAATGCAATCCTTGGAAGAAAATAATGGCCCTTCGACCTTCTTATAGCTCTGTATCTCATCAAGTATGAGATCTCGAAGCTCATCATTACTAACCAATCTCTCAATACATGTGTTGAGGCCAACAAAAATCTCTGCATCTTCTTTGAATGTAGGAGAGAAATAAAACTTGGGGTTCAAAAAGTAGGCAGCAGCATGAATATGTTGGTGGACTTGTCGGTTCCACCTTCGATCTATTATGCGCCATATGGGTTCATATTTGGTCTTGTTTGACCCATATAAATGTTGAATTGCCTCTTTGGCCTTATCCATGGCCTCATATAGATACCCCATGGGGCTTTTATCCCCATCCACCAATCGTAGAACTCTAACCAACGGTTCTGACACCTAAAATATAAAAAAATTAACAAATTTAGCAAGTTGTAATATCATAAAGCAAAAAAATAAATCATCAATCAAAGTTTGAAAACTTACATTGATGATCTCCTCCATTTGTTTGGCTGCTTCAAGCTTCTTGGAATAAGTACTTTTCAACCATCTTTCACTCACAAACATGCGCTCGAGGTTGGGCAATGTGGCTAAAGTACTTTGCAAGATGAGGAAATTGGTGGCAAAGCGTGTGACTGTTGATCGCACGAGATCCTTACCATCAGTGTGCTCTCTCATAAGACTTAGGACCCATGTGTGATTGTAGATGAACTTTGTGATATTCTTTCCATCTTCAACCACATTCTTCACCCAACTTAGTTTCCCTATGTCCTCAAGGAGCAAGTCAAGACAATGGGCAGCACAAGGGCTCCAAGATAATGTAGGATACCTCGCCATTAGAAGTTTACGGGCTGCCACATATGCAGCTGCATTGTCGGTCACAATTTGAATTACATTTTGAACTCCCACTTCCATCACCACCTCATCCAACATTTTGCACAAGGTCTCTGCGTTTTTTGTTTCATTGGAGGCATCAACTGATTTTAGAAATACTAGTTGTCCCCCTGAAGCCACTAGAAAGTTGATGAGTGTCCTATTTTTGCCATCCGTCCACCCATTAGATATAATGGTGCAGCCATTCTTTTCCCATTTTCTTCTCTGTTCCTCCACTAGTTTGTGTGTGTGTTTTGGACCCCACTCAACAATAATGGCCCATTCAAATCATAATGACTTGGGGCCTTGAACCCCTTACTTGCCACGGTCAATGCAGTGACCAACCCTTCCCAATAAGGACTAGAAGCAACATTGGACAAAATATTGTTGTAGTACCAAAATTTAGCACATGCCAACTTTGCCTCATTTTGCAACTCTTTATTCCAAGAAGTACCTTCCAATGAAGGTTGTGCACCAGGAGTATTACGTGGAACAAAAGAACTAGAACTAAGGCTGCCCACAGTTCTAGTTCCTGATCCTCGTATCCGTGGCCCAAGAGAAGAAGAGCCTCCCATAGCCCTCTATGACCTTGTAGAACTGAAATCTGCATATGGGGCTGCCATTGCCTCTGCTGTTCTCTTTTTATTTTCCTTCCTTTGGTCATATGCTGCAAGGATTGCTTTGGCCTCCATCTCAACCTTTTCGGGTACCATTTTACATGGTCTAGCATCTCGGCAAGGGATTCGTGCAAGGTGGTATTTTAGTTGGTTTATGCCACCAAAAAGAGACTCAGTGCAATGGTTGCAAATAACTTCTCCTCGAAGTGCACCTGGTGTTCCATGTTTCCAGCAAGCATCTCTTGGTTTGCCACCACTCTTCTTACTTGCAGAAGCCATATTCTTTTAGCAAGATACCTAGCAAAAGAGAGACAAGATAAACATTAAGAGATAAAAAAGTGAAGTTAAATAAATCAACATGCAACAGTTGATTTTGAAGAGAAACTAATTGATAAGTGAACACAAATCTGCCTACAAGTGTGAGCTCTAAAGCTTTGAGCATCATTCTACAAGGGATAAATCTTATCATTTTGGTGAGTTTGTATGTAAAAAACTTAACCACGATTTGATCATTATGTTTAAAAGTCTAAGGTAAACATGAATGATTATCAAATTCATATTCAAATTATTGTAAGAAGCCAGAGAAGAATGATTATTTCCAATTTTCCATGGCAGCAAGGTGAGAGAGGCAGATTATTACTATACAGGCTTGAGTGTGTACAATGTAAATAGAACTTAATAGTTAAAGACTTGTTGAAAATATTTAAGACTTTTTGAAAATCTGATTCATATACAAAGTATTTTGATTAAAAAGTCAAGCACAAAAACTGTATATTTTTATCAAAATTTTAATTGAAGTCTATATAAGTTTAAGTCATTTTCAAATTTTATAAAAATATAATGTTTAATTGTTTATGATAAAAAATTAAAATTTTAGATGTAATATTAAATTTTAATAATGTTTTTTCTTTTGAAAAGGACAATGACATGTTTAAAAATTTTAGATGTAATTTTAAATTTTAATAATGTTTTTTTCCTTTCAATAAAATGGAATAAATAATTTGAAAAATATTTATTAAAATTTAAACATATTATTAAAATTTATAGTTATACAATATAAGATATTAAATTTAAGAATTATTATAAATTTATAATAGAAAAATAAATGAACTAAAATTTATTATAAATTTGTTTCATTATTATTTGAATTTTGAAACGTATTTGTTTCATTACAATATAAGATAAGGAGAAACGTATTGTTTGAAACATATTAAAATTTATTATAAATTTGTTTCATTAAAAATTAAAATTTAACAATAACACTATAAAAAAGTAAATGAACTTGAAATAATTTTTTACAAACTATAGTTGTGCGGGTTTACTTGGTATGAGGAACTGGAAGATCCAAAGAAGAGAGCAAACACCAAACGCCAAACACAGATCAAACACAATTTTTTTTGCCGCCGTCGATTTTCTCTTGGGTCGATTTGTTTCTTGCCGTCGCGTTTTTTCTTGCCCTTGTTTTTACTCCTGCCATCGTTTTCTCTGCTTGCCTTGGGTTGCGACGCAAAATGAAGAGAATGCAAACGCTTTTCGTTTAAGTTGAGGCGAAAAAATTAGGGTTAAAAAAAACACCTTGTTTTAAGTTTCCATGGCCGTCTTTTACTGAAAAACTCCCGTTTTTCTACGCATTTTTTGAGAAAAAATCATTGCGCGTCTTCATCAAAACACGACAACGAGTATTTAAGCGATTTACTTGCCCAACTACTTGACATGCGATTACTCACGATTTTTGCAAGTTAATGGCAATTTTTTCATCTATGGACCATACCATATCTCCTAAAAAATGTCCACACTAGATGCTCGAGTGTGAACATTAGTCAAAGGAACATTAGGTACGGAATGTTAGGTGTACAATCTAGACATATCATTTGCTTCCCCAATTGTAAAAATATCTCTGCTCTACAAATCTCAAATGACCATAGAATGTGTTGTGAACTTAACACTCTTCCCTATCCCATCATGTGTGATCTAATAGACACAAAGAAGATTAGTTGACAATCAATGCATGCAAATGATGTCATTGAAGGATCCCTTGCCCATGTCAATGAACACTCTTCCATAAACAAGCATATATATGCTGTTACCCACATGATATGCCGTGTACAACAAGTCTTGAATGAAGAAACATACTTTGCGATGAAGCCATATGATGTGAAGCTCTAGAATCAAGGAGCCATATTTGGGTTAGAATCTACAACAGTGACAATTGTTTGGCCCTTATGTCTCTTTGATTGTGAATGAGAAGAAGATGATGAACCTCTTGACATAGTTGAAGGTAATTTGATTGTTCTTCACTAGAAGATGCTTCAACTCATGATTCATCAATTTGTCTTGCTTGAAATTGATGTACATCATGCCTTGGTTTCTTGCAATATGCACATTTGGGCCTCACCTTGATGATTCTATCATGTCCCCTTTTTTGATAAGTTCCTATTAGGTTTCATAACACCATTTCGCATTTCCCATGGGCTTAGGGAAATAATGCTAGGGAAATGATTTTATAACCGCTATGTGAGTTATGCTTTTTATGTCATTATAAAGTGACCACTTAAAGTGTTTATTTGAAGTGGGGCCTTTGTAATAAAGTGACCACTTAAAGTGGGGTCTTTGTAATAAAGTATTTTCATAAAGCAGGTGCCTAGAGTGGCGGTCGTTAAAACAAAAGTTTATTTAATCCTCGAAAGTGGCATTTTGAGAATTTGAAAAGATGTCTTTTTGGAGGGAAAAGTTGGGTGCTTAAGGGGCTATATAAGAAGGGCTTTTGGCCAAAGGATGTATGTTTGTTAATAATTTCATTCCATCAAGTAGTTTGGACATTCTTTTTACCTATCACGAGAGATTGGAGGGGATGGAAACCCCCTAATTTCCTGTTGTACCCAAAATAATTTTTTGGCATTCTGCGTAAATTGAGCTAAATCATGTAAAAATGTTGTCAATAGTCTGTTTTAGGTCAAACCAAACATAAGGTTTTTGTGGGTTTCTGTCAAGGTACATATGTGTAAAATTCTAAAAAATTGAAAATTAGGGTTTCGTGCCCCTATTTTTAAGGAAACCCCTGAAAATAGGACCTTCTCGAAAATGATTGAAAATGATTTTGATAGGATTAGTTTTGATAGGATTAATCGAATTCACGATCACACTGGTCAAGTCAGAATCATCAAAAAACATGTTTTACTTTGGTGGGTCTATTTTTATTTTTCAGGAACAAAGTTAGGAGCTCCGCAACCATTGATGGCAGATTGGCTAGTACCAAGTGCTGAGAGCTAAGCTTCAAAAGCTTCATCGAAGAATCCATGGCGGAAAAGGCTCGAAAAGATGCTCTGCGACGAAGGGGATTTTCAAAAGTGAAAAATGCTGAAAATTGGCAAGTCTGGAAAATGAACGCCTTGCTACCAAGGAGGTTGTGTAGTTGAATGCCTTAGTCATTTTTCCAACACCACCCGTACACACAGCATGATGAAGGTGATTGCAAGGATGCACACATCTACATCGTCAACAACAATGCTCAAGACAGTCACGATGCACGACGAACGTGGAGCATGAAGAGATGAAGTTTTTCAAAGCAAATGATGAACTTGCACCTAAAAGGTGCCCCTGCTGAAGAAAGGTGCCCTTGAATTCAGAAGATCAAAAACAGTCATCAACCTTCACCAAGGCAGTGCTCTTCTTCGTGTTCTTGCTGGCTTTCCAATGCATCGTCGAGTGAAGTCATCTGATTCATCAATCAAAGACAAACACAAGCGAAGTCAAGAGAGGCTGTAAAGCGAGAGCCATCAAAATGGTAGTCAAACATGAGGAAAGGCGCCCCTGCTGACTAGGGGCACCCTTGAATTAGATGGTCCAAATCTCATCTGTTGAACAGGCTCGTCTTTGAGTAATCTCTCCGGCATCAACTCAACTCTACAGTGAATATATTTGTTAGCCTACGAGACATCAAAAGACAACAACTGTTAATCATTCAAGCATGCCAAATGGAGTGAAAATCAATGCATAACAAAGCAAGCAGGGGCACCCTTGAATCTGAGGCACCTAATGAAGTTTCTAACCATTGTTGTATACATGGCATCTGCTCAACTCTCTCTCAACTTCCCGATCAATTTGGCTAGGCATCCACAGGACCTGTCAAGCAATCAAAGGCAAAGATCAAGCGGAAAACACCTAACGGTGAAGGCTGAAGGAAGAATGCCAAGAAATTGGCTTTGTTGGTCACAAGAGCCCCTGCTGAAGAAAGGTGCTCACCTTTTTGGGCAGTCAGATGCAGCTTATGAGCTTAGTTACCTCCAAGATGATCTTCTCCGTTATGATTGATCTCAGCAACGACACCGTCAACAAAGACAATAGAGTAATTTGACACCTGACAACATAGATCAAACTAGGGCAACTCTCGAAGGTTGACAACATGAAAATCATGAGTCAAAAAGCCAAAGGCGCTCCTGTTGGCTAGGGGCGCCCAAGCTTTTGAAGAACCTAAATTGACTTTCAAGAGCTGAGATACCAATCATCCTTTCTAGGACCGAGTTGGCTATCCACCCCACGTTTCGACGAGATTGTTAGACTCACCAGTAAGCAGTGATCTTAGATCAGAGCACGTAGGGTCAAAATGGTAAAATTGAAGAACAGTCAAGAAGTTGACCAACTCTGAAGACAAAAGCGCCCCTACTGAAGAAAGGCGCCCTTGATTTGAAGGCATCAGATTCAGTCTTTGAGCTTTGCAGCTCCCAGGCACATTTGGTCAGGCTTGTCCCATCTCAGTAGTGAATCTATCAGTAACAGCTCAAGATCAACGGAGCAACCTAGAACGAAGATCCAACAGAGGCACTTCAGCATAGAAAAATGTTCAAAACTCAAAAAGGACGCCTAAAAGCTCAAAGCTAGATTTGTTGACTTGAGTTAGAGATATTGAAGGCTTCTCATGTCCAAACATCCCACAATCAGTGGAAATTAGGGTTGGGAACTCCAGATCAAGCATATTAACTCCCCAATCAGGTTTTGGACGCCCTATTGATGCTTGCAACTCCAAATTGACATATCAAAGCATCTAGGCATTCATTCTTTATTATTTCTTTACAGGTTGAGGAGCCAAGAACAATATTTTCTTCTCCAAGACGTCTTCTCAAGATCCGACAAAGGGGTTTTCACTGTTCTTCATATTTTTGAAGATTAGTTGCACAAAGAGACAGTGTATCAGAGGTTGCACCTACAGGCATAATTGTCCAACAAATCCAAAAAGGCAGTTGATAACTTCCAAAATTCTTGTTGTCTTTTTCCTCTTTTCTTGTCTTAGATATTCTTGCATGTCCAAGAAAACAGTAGATAATCACAGATCTGACCAACTGGGTATGATCAATAAAGCTTTTTCAACAAAACCCACATGTTAGATTTTTCTAGAAAAAGGTAGCCCTGCTGCCCCTATTTTTTTAGGGTTTTCGAAAAAAGTCATAATTTTGAAAAACAGATAAACTAGGTTTGTTTAGTTTTGAAGCACGAACAAAACCCATGTGTTGGATTTTTTCGGGAAAAATCATTTTCTGGTGCCTCGTTGCCTTTGCCACCAAAGGGCTCTTGCATGCCATAAAAAAATCGTTTTTTCGAATTTCTGACGATTTGGGTTTGTTTAGAAAATTATTCTCAACAAAACCCATGTCTCAAATTTTTTCGTAAAAAGTTGCCCCGACAGGGCTATTTTTAGCAGTTCTAGAAAGTGTTGTCCGAACAATGTTGTGTGCACAGTCAATCTTCAAGGTTTTCAAAATGCAATTCTCCCAAGATGAATACAAGGCCAAAATGGTCCTACTCCATGATTTCCTGAAAACGACTGACACCGATCTGCGTTGGGCACACGCAAAAGTCAATTTGGACATATTGACAAGCATAGACACAAGTCCACAGGTTCCATAATGGTTTCACCTCGTATATCTAATAGTCTTCCAAGGCTAGTTTAGAGGATTGATACTTGTTGGAATTTTACGTGTGCAGCGAGTTCATGTGCATTTCTCACGATTGGAGTGTTTGCAGTCAAACTTCACGGTTTCATCATACAATAGTCTTCCATTGAGAAAGATCAAGGAAAATATCAAAAAAATAATGCTGCAAAAGAACGCGAAAGGTAGTAATCCACAATACAGAGCCGCCACCGATTAATACTACACTACCTTCCACGTCAAAGTGGAAACACAGACAGAAAGACAAGGAGTAACCCTCCTAAGGGAAACAAAATGAAGGAGATACATACATCAAGTTGTTAACATTGACAGTTGAGGCATGTGACGATCTCCGTATGAAGAAGTCAACAGATGATTAGAAGAACTGTTGACCAAAGGTGATGAGGTGTAAAGCACCCACAAAGGATGTCCTACCCTCCAGAGTAGCATTAATGGTGACAAGAGTTAACTTGATGCCTCATTCCAAGTTAACTCCATGTCCCACTGATCATGCATCTCAGATCCCACCAATTATGGATGTCTATTTCTAGATCTCCACTAATTGTGGATCTCTATTTTGGAGGCACATTTTGTAATTTAAGTTCACTTGTAGTTTAGTTTTAGTCAATTGAGGTAGACTTCTAGTTTGATTTTTGTTTAGTTTCAATTAATCGAAGTAGATTTCCAATTAACTACTTGCTCACCTACTTTTAGACTTAGGAATAATTCTTGCTGATTGGCAAGAACTGATTGTTAACTCAAGGAGATTTTAGGGTTGCCTACTCCTTTGAGTTTCTATAAATAAGAGCCTTGGGCTCATTATTTGTTTAACTTTTATTTACTTCGCAAAATTGCTGTGCCATTGTTGCCACAAGCTTGCAAGTTTGTATCTGTTCACTCTTGGATGAGAGTTAATTGGTTGATCGTAATTGTGCATGATTTTGTGCCTTTGTTGTCCCAATCTTTGTAATTTGTTGGAAAAGCTTGAAGAAGAAAATCAGATGGCACATGCTTGTTTGATCTAAATATTTGAGTTGGTTCAACGTCTTGTTTTCAATAGCTTATTGTTTCAATCTCCTCCTCGGATAGGGGTTCCTCCTCCTTGGATATTTTGTTATCAATAGTTATTGTGTGATGTTGTTTAATGATCCAGATTTCAGCCTATACTTCGGACAAGGGTTCCTCCTCCTTAGCAATCCTGATAGCCATATCATTGTACCTTGTTGTTTCTAGTACGTTGTTTCCCAGCCTATACCTTGGACAGGGGTTCCTCCTCCTTGGCAAGTCTTAGATCCAACCTACAGTAAAGAGTGTTCTCTTGTATAAAACCTTATCCTAGCGTATATCCGAGAGTTTAGAGCCTCGACCATATTCTAAGGAGACGACGGATTCGAGTGATCCAACCCATCTATTTCGCTCCTGTGCCCTCATGCTCTGTTTATCTTGAGGAGATAGGATAGTTTAGAAGCTAGTTTAGTCGTAGTTAAGATCTATAGAAACTAGAGAAAGCCTTAGCTTCAACGCATTGTGTTTATGCACTTTTGTGTCCTGCCGCTGAGTAAAAAAGATAGGAACCTTAGTCTACTCTAACCTTTTTTACGTACATCAGCAAAGAGAGATCTTCCTCTCTATAATCCGAAGAGCAGTACTATAACACCTGCAATAGCTGTCCATTTCCAATAAGCACTCTAGAGGTGCTAATTGAAACGCCAACATTTCCATCACTAAATTAGTGGACGGAAACCCTTGATTCAGATTTGGGCAATCTTATTTAGAGATTGCATTGGAGCTTCATTTTGCAAACAATTGAGGATTCATGCTGAAATCATTCTTTCATTGTTGAATTACATTGTGAATTGAATTGAAATTTGCTAGTATAGGGCCAATTGGTGAAGGATTTGAAGGATGCTTGCATAGGACTGAATTGTGAATTTGCAGTAGAGATGGGCGACTATTTCAGCCTCATAATTGCAGATTTTTGACGGCTATTACAACACCTTATTTGTAAGTTTCTGTGGCTAGTTTGGGGCCATATTTCAAACTTTGGCAGCTATCTCAATGCTATTCCTTGTCTTTTTTGGGCAGTCTATTGAGCCCATACATAAATACTTGATTTGTGGTTTTCTGTGTTAATTGGTTTAGATCTGCAATCTTCAAATTGTCTATAATTCTTTGAACTGGAAATAAATAATAGACTGAGTGGGCTGCTGTGTTGACAGTTCATATTTGTTTCACAAGGGTTGTATTTAATTGTTGCAAATACCTCTGAATTCAATAATCTTGATTTGCGACAATTCGATTATAAATGTTGAAATTTTTGAAGTGAGTGTTTTTATTACTTAAGTTTCCACTTGGGGATATTATGAGGGAGAGGTTTAAGAATCTGATTGTGCTCTATCTCTTTGTGGCTTTTTTATTTTTCTTCTTTTGTTTCTTTTTAGGATTCCTTGATTCTTTTTGTCCCTTAGGCTCACTAGCTATTAATGGCTATGATTTAGAAGACTTGATGATGCCCATTTGAATTAGCTTCGCTTCTTCTTAATTTAAAAGTTTAGAAAATGCATCAAAACTAGGCACAAGATATGTAGCTCCCATGGAAAGTAAATGGGTATGAAAGCCAGAAACAAATACAAAATACCCATGACCAAGCTTAGATAACACATTCAAGATCAATTGTAAATCCTCTTTATCAATGCTACAATCCTTCAGCTATGTTCTTAGTTGTTTAACCATGGATATATAGTCCTGGATCTGGTCAAAACTCCTAGGATCAAGATTCATCAGATCATTATCAATTTGATATCCCCTAATTTTGTCAATTTTACCATATGCTTTTTCAAGATTTTCCCATGCCTTGTTAGGTGTTTTATAATTTTCAATATGATATTGCAAATCTAAGGACACATGTGCAAATGAATCCAAGAGCTCTTTTACACGTCTTCCTTTTGCTCCTTTGCTTAAGCATTAGTAGGTTCACCGTTCAAGCTTAGTTCTATCTACATACTTAGTGAAACTAAAAGTTCTAAGATAATTCCATGTTGATGTTTTCCTTGTGGAATAGTTATATGGAGTTAGGAGAGGAACATTAGGTTTGTCCATTACAAGAACACACAATAGAAGAATTGAAAACAAACACAACACCCCCCCCAAAATCACTTAATCAAGAGATTGCCCTTGCAAATTATGATGTCACTTTATACTTAGTGTGATTACAATTGACACTTGCCAAATTGGTGAAGTCATCTTGATCTCTATGTATTATGGAAGCCAATTTAGGCCACAATGCTGAAAGTACAATTTTGTGATAGATTGGGATTAAATCAAATTGCACAAATGAGAAGTACGTGAAAATTTATGCACTTTCAAAAAAAAATGTACCAAAAAATGTTACCCTATGAGCTCAAAAGGAGCCCCAAAAGTTGCCAAAATGAGAATTGCTAATCATCACCTATGAGAATTTGCTATTTGTAGAAAATCTAGACATTAAAATTAAAAAATGTCTACAACACTATGAAACTCTTGGAAAATTAGCTGAAATAATAAAATTGCTTGAAAAAGGGAGCTAGAATGATAGAGTATAGAGCCTTTGAAGAACAATTGTAAAAATCAATCAACAAAGGGATTAGAAGATGGGGTTGAAGGGTGTTGATGTTAGTTGATGGAATGATGATGTTAGCTAACAAAAAATACTCTAGCCACTAGAATATGCCAAATCCATTTTTAGTTTCTAGAAAATCGTTGTCAATGTTGCAAAACTAGTGGTGACTTGGGAAATTGCTTAGAGGGTGTAGAAGGTTGTTTTGAGGGTGTAAAACAATTTGTTAATGCAAGAAGGGGAATATTCCTCAATATGTTGCATCGCCAGTTATAAACACTATTGGGTTGTTTGGCTTTGTTGAGGGCTAGTGGGTGGTTAATATTGTTGACAATAGAGATTTTGGTGAGTGTTAGGGCCTGCACCATAAGGCACCCCTATGAAGGGTCTTTGGGTACCTTGTGGTACTTGTGACAACATGCATGACTTGTGAATTGTACCTTACAGTGTATGTAGTATCTAAAAATAAGTATTATTAATTTCTACAAAAAGAAAATTTATAGAACCTTAAAAATGTCGAAGATTTGTTAGTATAGTTATTGATGCTTGGAAATCCACCTAGATTTGTTGATGTAGATCCTATGCAAAAAGAATATTTTATGGTACAATCCATACTACTAGAGAATTAGAAAATTTCCTTGATGGCTCCTGCCCAAGTTGCTCAATTTGGATGATTTGATAGTTGATCCTTATGTTTTTAGGCTTTTTGATTGCAATGGTAGGGCCATTTTTGTCCCAAAATGATTTGAATGATGAGTGATTTGTAGATGCCCTACACAAAACCCTTCCTTCAAACCCTTGTAGATCTAGCATCCTGTTTTCGATTTTGGACACAACAAAAGGCAAAACTAACTTTTCTTGGATGCTCTAAACTTAGCAGTGAGTTCATATTTGCTCTGAGAATCTCCCAAAGCAACTTGCAATATAAATCCACAAAAGGAACTCCCTTGGAATCAAGTATTTCTATCAGGTTTTTTTGATTCTTTAGGTCATCATTCGATGCAAGTGACTATCATTCTTATCTTTTCAAAAAAATACAAGATTGAGAACCTAGGTCTCCAAAAAGGCTAACAAGAAGTGGTTCTGAAAGCTCTAATACCATACAAGATTTGGCAATGGAGATAGCCATTCAAGATCAAGGAGCTTCAATGAAGCACATAAGAGACCCAAAATGGTAGAATAATTCTGTTCTATCAAATGATGCAAACACACAATGATATGATATCTGCTCAAGTGAGAGCTACAAGTGGGTATATATAGGACATACTACCAAGAGATGTGAATGTACAACTAAGGTAGGATAATAGGAGATGTAGTCACATGTGTGCACAACATCTCCACAAAACTAGGAAAGTACAAGTGATATGATGCAAATACAACACACCCAAGCAAGTTTATCCTATCCTAGGTGCATAATATGCAATAAAATAATTAACCAAACACAAGAAAATAAAGTAAAGCATCGACAATTTTGGCTAATGATTTTTACACCCTCAAACATTGAGGATGAGTACACGAAGTTCTAGCAATTTTATAGTGTACAGAGCAATTAGTTGAAGAATACACTAAGCTCCATGACTAATTCGCATGGCTGCATAAGAACACCCCAAAGCAACACAAAGTGCTCAAATACATCAATGGGTTGTCACCTTATATTCACATGAAAATGGAGTACTTGACTTCAAACACATTGGGTCAAACATTCCACAACACACCCAAGATTGAACCAAGGTCAAACTCAAGAAAAAGATTTTCTTGCGCAAGAGCAAGATGGTGCAAAAATTCACTTCCAACCCAGCTATGTAGAAGCATAGTTCCCATGCATAGAAGAAACCACATAAATCCTAGTTCTTTGTGCAAAATGCTAAAGCATGAATGTCATTTGCGCCAAAGCAAGACAAATTCAAGAAGGTGATAAATGGTTTCCTCACCATCGCACTAGTTCCCATAGTGATGTTGGGTGCCATGTGCAACAATCTTAGATTGCACAAGCCATGTTGGATCTTGCACAAGTCAAGGATATTGATCCATTTGCAACATGCTTTAGTGCTAGCATCATGGCTTTTGACATTTGGAGGAACATAGGTGTCTCTTCCACACAAAAATGTTGGGTCAATGAGCAACAACTCCATTTGATCATCAATAACAAAGCCAAAGAACATCATTTTACAAGACATAGTCAAGCGCTTATAAAATATTTCTATCGATTTCTTGGGTGGGTTGGCAGTGAGCAAACATGGGAATGATAATCTTTTTGTTGTTGTTGATAGATTTAGCAAAATGTTTGTTTTGACCCATGCAAGAAGACTATAATTGGAAAAAAGATGGTTGATTTGTTCTTTGCTAATGTTTGGGTACATTATGGGTTTCCTAGATTGATCATTAGAGATTGGGATACTTGGTTTGTTGGTAGGTTTGGTCCACTTTGTGAAAGAAAATGGACACTAAACTCCAAAAGAGTACCACCATCCTTCCCCAAATAGATGAGCAAACATAGGTTGTGAATAGGACACTACTGCAACTCATGAGAGGGTACAATAGTAGGGTTCCAAAGACACGAGACAAGTCTGCATATTTACAACATGCATATAATAGAGCAATGCATCCCTCTACTAGCTGGTCATCATTTAAAGTGTGTTTGGCCTGTTTTCCTACTAGTTGACTTGACATTGTTTTAAAGCAACAAGCTCCTACCAGTTTACTTGATGTTGTTTTAGATCAGCAGGCTCAGCAAGAAGGATTAGATATGTAGCTTGCTAAAGCAAGCAAATTCATTTTGAGGATTTGCTAAATCCAACTCAAAGTGAAAGGACAACTAGAAAGGACTTAGTTGAGATATAAAGCTAGGCATGATCAGCATCGTATGGAGCACGTTCTCAAAATAAGAAACAAAATGTGGCTGTCTCTAGGCAAGGAATGCATACAATAAGAGATAAGGTACAAGGACAAGCCAAGAAGACCAAACCTCTAAGGTGTGGACCATTGGCAAGGATGCTTCTAGTTTACACCTACCTCCATTCATGAGATTCCATTCAATGGTCAATTGTGAGTACTTTCAATTGTATGAGCCATCCACGTTGGATAATGAAGAAGAATATCCAATGCTACCTTCATTGGAAGACTTGGTGTATGATAAACAAGTGATTCTTCCTCAGGATGTGGTGCTACAATGCAAACAAAGAAATACTAGAAGGGGGAGTCCACAAGTCTTGGCAAGTGGGGCACAAATGACAAATAATCAAACAAGCCTGATGGAACTCAAAGGTGAAGGTGGAGGGATTATTTCCTCACTTAATGTCCTAAAAAGATTTTGTGGGGCCAAAAGCTTCTCTAGGAATGGAGGTATGATCCATAAAGGATCAAAAGACATCTAGAATGAGAATTGATAGTTTTTTTTCAAAATTGATATGTGAAAGTACTCATTGTCTTATGATAGTTGGAACTGTTGGTAGTAATTGGGTAGTGGTTTTGAAATCATAGTGGCAAATTTGCAACCACCAAAGTGAATTAGTCACCACTATGTTGAACCAAATTTGAAGCAGTGGTTCTAAACCATTGGGGTGGTTTTAGAATCTACACGACAAATATGACTAAAGATAGGGTGGTTCCTATACATGCAATAGAACAATAGGGAAAGTTAATAGTTGTGACTTTTGGTGCCCAACTTCACACGGGGAGCTTCTACTGCATGGGATGATTGTTTCCAAAAGCATAAAAGAGTGTTAGAAATCTTGTTGATGAGTTCTAAGAGGATGGAAAAGTATGTACTGTAGTAGTAGATCTCTATAACAAATTGCAATATATCAAATCTTGGACTCTAGATTGATATTTTCTTTAAAAACTTGTAATATTATCCAAAGAAATCATTGATTGAAATTTGATAGCAATTTTCCCTATTTTTTGAATATTTCGGTCGACATTTCTTGATATTTTTTGATTTTTCCAAAATTTTCAAGATTTTATGATTTTATCCAAGATTTTCGTTGCTCAAAAAACCATTGCCTCATGCTCCTCCATTTGGAATTCAATATTGTAGGTTTGTCATCCATGAAACAAGTGGTTATAGTAGAGGCTCAAGTGGTATAGTGAATGGGAGAAGGCGATGCTGTTGCAAATGTTTTGAGGTGAGCTCACTTGTTGGAAGTAGTGGCGAGGGTGAGAGTGGGGATGCTCCTAGTGGAAGAGTGCTGCAATGCTTTGGCCTTGCCTTGCTTTTGGTCTTGGTTTTCTGTATAACACAAGTTATCTCAACTCAAAACAATTTGCCCCATTTCAGTCTTGAATTCGCTCGCTTGAGTTTGTCAAATTCTAGCTGAATAAATGCATGCCAAGCACACACACTTTTCTTCCCTTCTGTAAACATCTTGGCAGAATACATGCATTGTCGGTTTGTTGTTTATTTGATTTCATTTTCCTATCCATGGGTTCCTCTATACTTTTCATTATATTTCACTTTTTAATAAATGAAAAACAAACCTATATAAAGGTGTAGTGAATGTCCACATTTCCATAATATTTTCTATTGATTATTAATTTATGTATTAGTTTTTATATAATTATAATTTTTTCTGTTATAATAAATAATTATAATTAAGTTAATATTATTAATAACTATTGTATAAATATAAATATTTAAATGCTTAAATTATATCTTTTAGATTATGGGATGTCTAAAATTTTATAATAGAATATAATTTTAAAAACATTTATTAACATATTTAAACACTCTATAAATAATTTAATACTATAGTTGAGTACTAATAATTAATTTTACATGTAACTAACCATCAAATTTATGCTAAGGAGGTTTTGTGAAGACACTCACTTCATTACAATCTACCCCTTGCTGCCATTGTAATTACGCTTTTTAATGTAATGAAGAGATTTCCCATTCAAAGATATTAGTTATACTTATTTCTCTCTTAAAAAAAGAAATCTGTATTTTTTGGGTTTGGGATATTATCCCAAGAAGTTGAAAATATCTTTTTTTTTTGGGTTTCCCAAAATATTCTTGAAAAAGATATTTGCTAGTATGGTATGTAATGCAATAGGGATAACTTAGATCTAGTTTATGAGGAGAACTTGATAGGGAGCATAGGGCAGCATTGAATCTGTTATCACTCTTTGTACTTGTTTTCTAATTAATATGGATGAGATAGGCATATTATTGACATCTACCACCTGATTTTTCCTCCATTGATGGAGGTTTTCTAGGGTATAAAAAGCTGAATATGATCTTTTGTGTGATACTTTAATTTCTCACTTGTATGCACATTCTAACTAGCTTTCAAGGGATTTTAGATAGTTCAAACTAGAACAAGAAGTAATTTTGGTAATTTGTAGTTTCCTATTTAATTGTTTGATGAAATTATGGATTGAGAAGAACGAACAATTTTTGCTGTAATTGGAAGACTTTTAGTGCATTCTACATTGCCTTAGGAGTCTTTGAATCATGAAGATATAGTGTTGAAGCACATTAGCCACTTACATGTTGAGTGTTGGTCTTGCATGATCTTCCCGAACATTATATGCAAAGAGTTTCTCTTTCTTTATTGGGAGAACCATCAATTCACTATCCATCTTGTGCCACAAAGTGACAGTGCATAGATACAGTTCATTCCTTATAGTTGTGCCTATGGATCACAAGTTTGGATACATTGTCTTCTCTTTCATGTGAAGCATATCCTTTTTCCATAAGTATTTCAATTCCTTAAATCTATATGCCATATGCCATAGTTTTGAGATTTGTTAGTATAGTTATGCATTTATTACCCCATGTGACAAGCTTACTTAGGTTTAGTTATTCTTGTCCTTTAGGGAGTGTTAGATGTCAACCTGTGCCTTAGAAGTTACACTTTCCTTTTCGGAGAGTGAGATGTTGTCTCATCCCTTGGGAGTAACACTTGTTGATGGATGTAATGTCCCCTTTTCCTAGGCAGTGGTCAGACTATTAAATATATTAAATAATATAATGGTCATCTTAGTTAGGTTAGATAGTTTCTATTTTCGTCTTCAGTTATCGTTTGTTTCTTTTAGAAACTTCGTCCTTGTAAATCTACTTAAGGAGCCTTCGTCTCCTTTGTTAATACATCAAATATTTTACCTTATACGGTATCAGAGTGGGTCGATGGGACAGCCTCTTGTTACTTGGAATTTATTTCCAGAAATTTTCGAAGTTTTTTTAAGCCATTTTTTTTTTGAAGTTTTTTGTTTGAAGGAAGTTCGTGGGTTGAAAATCATGTCTGTTCTTTTTGAAAAATCGTAGTCGTGTCTATACTTGCAAATCGTGACTCTCTGGTGTTGTTTCATTCCACGATTTTCCTCTGTATGTGCCGCACGACCTCCATTTATTTTGTGGTCTTTGAAAGCGCGTCTGAAAGACGTTTCTGAACACGCACGACAGATGCGTTTTCTTGAGCGCAAATATTCTTATATTTTTTTTGGGTGCACGATTGAGGAAAGTTGCGGTTTTTGGATGCCTCGTGGCCGTGCGACAAGGGTTTTCTTCGCTCTCTTGGTTCGTGGCGGATTTTTGTGAGTTCGTGATCGTGATTTTAGTTTCTACTTTTTCGTAATTCCTTTTGGTGCATTCTTGTGCGACTTTAGATTTTCTTTGCGTGTGTTTAACCTTCTACCTTGCTCCTGTGCGTGACGGGATTCAATTTGGGCGATTTCTCCTATTTACGGGTTTTCACAGTGAAGGAAAAATCACGACTGTGCAAAGAATTGTGATTTTGTGCGACCTTCCTCTATGCTGGTGTTTTCTTGGGCGGATATCTGATTTTTTCTGCATGATGGGTTTTTTTAATATTTTTTTTTCCTGAAAAAAAAATCATTGATGGGTTTTTAATAATTTTTTCCTGGAAAACATTTTTTGGAAGTTTTTTAATATTTTTTTCAAAAACAAAGTCTTGTGGGTTTCTTAGTAATTCTTTCTAATGGGTTTTAATATTTTTGTCCCTTAAAAAAATCTGTGAGGGGTTTTAATATTTTTGTCCCTTTAAAAATCATTGTTGGGCTTTAATATTTTTCCCCAAAAAAAAATTCTGCTTTAGTTTTTTGATTTTTGCTTGAAAAAATCATGGGAGGGTTTATAATTTTTTCCTCAAAATTTAAGGGTTTTCTCCTGTATGCCCTAGTTAGGGTTTTCGCAGTTCGGGAGGGCTCTCTGATTTCTGGAAAGGTTTTACCGTTTTTTTCCTTAAAAACGATGTTTTGTATGTTGTTTTTCTGGGAATTTATAATTCGTAGAGTTGGGTGGGATTCCTTTGAGGGTTTTTTACCATTTTTTTTGAAAAAAACGATGCTTTGTAAACTTCAGTTTTAGGGTTTTTGCAATTATGTCCTAAAAAATTGTGGTTTGTTGCAGTTTGTTCTAGAGCGTCGTGCTCATCTGCAAAAGTTTGGAGGGTTTGCCGATTTTTCTTCAAAATCATGGCAATTGTTTTTCGGTGTCTCTGGCTACAGGGAGGGACAACTTTGTTACCCAACATTAGTTTGGATGTTTTGTGATCAGTTTTGGTCATTTCCAGAAGTTTTGCAGTTTCTGGAGGGTTGGTGGCAGACTCATCTCAACTGGCCGAGTCAGTGGCAGGCTCTTGTCTTTTGTGGCAGAACGTTCTGAAGAGAAGGGGGCAGCCTTCTTTGTTTCTGTGGGTAGTTAGAACGATGACCATCAAGGGAGGGTATTAAATATATTAAATAATATAATGGTCATCTTAGTTAGGTTAGATAGTTTCTATTTTCGTCTTTAGTTATCGTTTGTTTCTTTTAGAAACTTCGTCCCTGTAAATCTATTTAAGGAGCCTTCATCTCCTTTGTTAATACATCAAATATTTTACCTTATATAGACGCAGTGGTTAGTCTATCAACTAGTCCCCGTAGGCTAACAGAGTGTTTAGGGGACCCCTTTGAGGGTGATCTTTGGTTCTTCAACATGCCTTTTTGGTGCTTATTTCAGTACTCTTCAGCTTAGTGTCCTAGTTTATTTGTGGTGTGCCTTTCAGAGGCCATTCTGGACACTCTGACCCACACTTACTATTTTTAGTAAGTCACTTGGATGTGTTGCTCATATTTACTATTTATAGTAAGTCACTGGTATGGTCAGTTGGCAGAGTTTCTATATTTGGCATGGTGGCATAATTATATCTTGGAGTTATATTGGTTATTATTGGTCCTATGCATTTAATATTAATAACGTCAAATAATAAAGTTAAATTAAATATTTTAACTTTATGCGTTATTAAAATATTTTAAAAAGGGACTTTATTATAAAGGGGAGATATAAGTGACTTTTAAAGTATACTTTATATTATTAAGTTGTGCACCAAAATTAAAAGAATGAAAGGTGGGAAATGAAAGTAAATTAAATGAAATGAAAGTCAAATGCAAATTGAGAATTATAAAAGGGCATTTGAAGCTCATTTTATTCATTCATGATTATTATTCTTGTTTTGGAGAAATTTGGTGAAGAGCTTCATCAAGGGTTTGCTGGTTGAAAGCCAAAGCTTGTTGAGGACGAAAACCCTCAGGAAGAACAGCTCGGTACAGGAGTGAGAGATCTCCCAAACTAGCTTGCAGACAATTCCATTATAGGGATTGTGCTTGTGCTTCAACGAATTCAAGAGGTTTTCTTATCTAAGGTTTGGAAGCATTTTGAGTGAAGTCGTGGGCTTATTTCTGGATGTGGTTATCAGTAAATATCAGTTGGAGGGATGTGTTTGTTCTGAGGAGTTATCGTGGAAGTCGACCCATGCTCTCAAATCTGGAGTTTGTCCATATCTGGGAGTGATGACCATACACTGTTATGAGCAGCTCGATCTTGGTAAGGGAGTCGTTTCTATTGCTCACGAAATTTCCAATCATACTGGAGGACTGTAGAGGAATATTGAGAGACGTAGGTTCTTCTTTTGCCAAGGCGTGAGGTTGCAACTATTCAGAACTCCTTTATCAGACTGTATCCTCTGCTGTAACCTTTTGCGTGGCTTTTCTGGGCTATTGAAGGCTGGACGCTTATGCAACCAAGGGAATCGATATCTATAAGTTGGGTATTTCCTGCTGTTAGAGAATTCTGGGCAAATCTGGAAGCCAATACAGTCATATCAAACCTCAATACCTCCTGTTCCAGGTCTGAGATTTATATCATTTCCTTGTATCTTGAATTGTAAAGCTTAATACCAGTACTCGCTGTCAAATGTTCAGTCTGTCCAAACTTTTTGTTGCTGTTATAAATCATTGTAACTGCTGTAGCAGACAGCCTGGGTATAAATAGTTAAGGCTGCAACCTTACACAGTCTGCACATTTAGTTCTCTACAAACTCTGTTCATTTCTGAGTGACCATTAAATTGTAGCAACACTAAATATGACTTGGGAAGCTTTGTAATCAGTTTGAATGATGTTCTCCGAGTTGCCAAAGTTCTGATATGAATTTCTGGGCAGTAATATGTTGTAAATCAGACATATTTGACAGTTAGAATATCATAATATTGTTTCTCAGTCATGTTCTTGCATTATACATTGGAATTCAAACAATACACATATCATACTATACTGTTTGACGAAATGTCCCATGTGTAAAACTGAAAATTAATCGAGCAAATTTGCAAAGCCAAAACTCAGATCAGGGTGGGACATTACAATGGATGAGTTGACACTCATCTCCTCATATTAACTATAAATGCAACTTCATTGTATTTATTGTTTACAGACTTTATGAATGAGATAGCTGAGTTTTGTTCATTGCATTTTGAGTCTATGCTATTTCTTTGAGCAACAATGTTGTAACTTGTAAGTAGCTTTAAGGTGTTTGTTCTTCAGTATAGATTTCATGGTGACCCATCCTTGATGGTTTGGGTGATATCCAGACATCTCAGAGACTTGGAGGGGACCTCCCTTTTTTCAAGGATTGGACAAAATACTCTATTTGGTGTATAAAAATTTAAAAAAGGTAAATTTTTAAGGAAAAAAAATGCTCAACACCCCTTAAAATCTAAAAGGGAGAAGATTGTTATTGCAACTTCAGCACATTGTTTTTGCTTTTTAAATTTTTAGCTTGTTTAAGTTGTTTTTATAGCCATCCCCCTATTGTGTGCAAAATTTAGTTTTTTTTTTGCCATACCTGAAAATGTGCCCCTATGTCCCTGCGTCCCACATCTTCGAAATTTGGAGAAACATTGACAATACCTCAATTGATGGAGCCACTCAAAAGATAATACCAATGTGAAAATATTTTCAATACCTTTCAAACACTCTGGACATGGGGTCAAATGGAGTTTGTATGACAATGTTATGGACCCTTGAAGGTGAGGCACCCAAACTTACAATTTCCCCAAAGATGCCGCACAAGTTGTCACCAAAGTGATACATCAATGAGTATAACTACAACGAAGATCACAACATTATGAAGAGTTCTGAAATATTTTTCCAATAATTCAAAAATGGGGTTAAATGGAGTTTTCCTATGATAAGTTATGGTGTGGTATTTAGGGTCACAATTTTTTCCAAAGATGCCACACAAGGGGTTGCCCAAGTGATACATCTGTAATTGTGGCTGCACAAAAGATGACCACATTGTGAAGAGTTCTGAAATACCTTTCTAATGCTTATAAAATATGGTCAAACAGAAGTTATATGACAAAGTTATGTCTTGCCAAAATTTAGAATTCTATGGTGTGAAAATTTCTTAGAACAAAGAAACAATTTAAATTCAAATTCAAAACTTTAAAATTTTGGCAGAACATATCATGCTCAGTGCTTATTACCAAATATGTGCTATCTGTACTATAAGGTGTCTCTGCACTGATAACACAATGATCAACTTTAGAATGTTGGCTGAAATGGCAATCACACCACAATTTTACCAGAGAATCCTTGCAAAATATTGGGTTAGAGGAACAACACACCACTAGCTTTTGATCTTTGTCATGCTGCAACTCACCCTCTCCCCATTCAATTTTCTGAGCGAGCTAGACATCTACTTCCTTTACTTCTCTCAATGCTCATTTTGTGGCCAAAAACATGTTCTATCACTCCATCATTCCAACAAGGTGAGCATAGGATAGAAACTGTGGCAACAGAGGCTTGAGTACCTCTTGTTCACTCCTCCTTTGCATAGTCCTCGGTCTATCAGTCCTAATGGGAGCACCCTCTGTGGCATTTAGCTCTTTAGCCCTGAATCTTTGAGCACTAATTCGGAGATTTAAATGAAGGAATTGTTCAATGCAATGGAAAAAGCACCCCTGACGACTTTTGACGAGGAATCCAAGTATATGATAAGATCTCAGAGATTCCTCTTTTGATTAAGAGCTTTTTTAAAAACCCTAGTTCTCCTTTTCAAACATCATGACATCTTGCACAGACTATACAACTTCTTCTGTCCATTCAAGTTTCCTCTCTTCTGAACAACTCAGGATTTGATAGATATACTTAAAACAAATTCTTTAAACTGCCTGTATGCGGAGTTTAGAGCTCTTCTCTAGAAAACCTGATTCCTAATGGAAGACTTGGCTTGACCAAACTATCCTCTTTGTTGAAATTTTTTCACTGATTGCTAAGAATTTAAAGAATCATGCAATAAAAAACCTTAGGTTCTTGAAATATGCTAGTGTTGAGTGCAATATTTTGCTAAGTAGCCGACAATGAATACTCACAAAATGTAATGTAGAACATGAAACACTGAAGAGTTGGAGAGCATAACAAGGAGAATTTGAATATCACATTATACTTAATATAAGAGAATATAATCATAATTGTATGTGACAAACAAATGAGCATATCATCATATAAATACCCATTATTATAATATCTGAGGTATTAGAGCCTCCAGGCTTGACATACATCTCAATGTCCTTGTTAACTAAGGATTTTACAAAGTTTTCAATAAGAGGGATTTTTATCACTCTAACAAAAAACAAGTCAATAATGAGATGACGACAAACTAAGAGTTGAAGGGCAAGTTGGCTTCAAAAGCTAACTAACATAGTACTGTTCACCAAATTCCGACATCTATAATAATCGCAAAAGTGTTGCGACAAAAAGATATCTTTGTCTGCTTTGTTGTTATCAGAAAAAGCTTTTGACATTGTCACAAGAGGAGGTTTTTGAATATGTATGGAAGAAATAGAAGCCAAACTAATAGTTTACAGATTATATACATTAATCATTGCCAAACTCAACACCAACGAAGGTTGGTCAGAAGAAATGCAGAGAAAAGAATCACAATGGTATGTGACAAACATATGGGTATATCCTCCTATAGATACCCATTATAATAACATCTGAGGTATTAGAGCCTCTAGGCTTGACATACAACCCAATGTGCATTTTTAACTAAGGATTTTACAAAGTTTTGAATAAGAGGGATTTTTATGCACTCTAACAAAAAACTAGTCAATAATGAGATGACAACAAACTGAGAGTTGAAGGGCAAGTTGCCTTCAAAATCTACCATAGTACTGTTCATCATATTCTGACATCTATAATAATCGCAAAAGTGTTGGGACAAAAAGATATCTTTGTTTGCTTGGTTGTTTTCAGAAAAAGCTTTTGACATTGTCACAAGAAGAGGTTTTTGAATATGTATGGAAGAAATAGAAGCTCCCATGATCTTAGACTAATCGTTACAGATTATATGCATTAGTTGTTGCCAAACTCAACACCAACCAAGGCTGGTCAGAAGAAATGCACTTCAATATTAGTGTTAAATAAAGCTTTCCTCTATTCCCTATCCTTTTTGGAATGGACACATACAGATTCAAAATTACTTAGAGGAGACAAAGCACATTGAGAGCAATCTGAATAACTGAACCGTTAAATTATTACTATATGCCAACAATTTTGTACAACTGACTAATCACTTTGTGGAATTTAAAATAATAACTAATGGTTTTACAAGCATTTGGCAATAATTCAGGTCCAATGGTAAATGTTGACAAACCTTAAATCATGATTGTCAAATCTAAGAAAACTTCTTAATCTACAATCTCTTTCCACGAACACCCACTAGAGCATGTTTCTCTTGACAAATACTTGAGACTTGATCTTATCCATAAAGTGAATTGACATCTTTGTATTGAAAGAATATATGGATGATGGAAAGTCTTTTACAGTTTAGAAAATAAACTAGAAAGATGTCTCTGGAATTGGGATAAAATAAGGCTGTATTCTTTCATAATTATACCGGTCATCTTCTATGGTTGTGAAGTGTGGGGTGAGCTTGGATCAAAATCATGCAAATTTGAAAAATCGTCATCAAAAACTTAAGAATTAAAAGCAATAATTTTACCCTTTCCTCTGTAACTTCAACATTAAAAGCAATAAAACTTATCCTATCCTCAATAACTTAAAAAATTAAAACTGTTCCTGCTATTGTGCTTTTTTACTTATATTTATGAATTAATTCTGCTCTTGTTTATGCTTATACTAGAAGTATAACAGAGTAGAGGTAGGTACTTATGTTTCTTGTTTCAATACTACTTTGTCTTATGTTGTTCATATGTAGTGGTGCAGTTTTCTGTTCACGCAGTTTGCAATCTGCAAGTCATTCTGCTTACCTATCTGTGAAATCAAACTTATTTAGAAATCACTAACCAAATGCAGAAAGAAAATTTGCATGCTAGTGATACCATGAGTGGATGCCAAATGGAGAAGTTACAACCATGAATAGACCTTCATTTTAGAATGAATCCATTTGCAATATCTTCAGGGTAATTGTAATATCCCACCTTTGGTAGGATATTTAATTTCGAATTTCTGCCTGTTTGTTTTTATTTGTTTTATGGTTTTTTGATATATTTGCAATGTTTGATACAACAATATAATGCAGCAAAATAGATGATATTGCAATAATAATTTTCAACTACAAAATTGAACATTACATAGGGAATACACAGCTGAAAATTCCAAATTTTTATATCAGCTTAGATACTCATTATTTTCACAAAATATTGACAACCTAGTTCATAAAATATCCCCTATTATTTAAAACAACAATACCCAGAGAATTTAGGGATTACAAATCATGAATTCACAGTTAAGATATGCCTTGAAACCTTCTGAAATGGATGCCAGAATGAAGTATAAAGTTTGCAGCAGTATAACAGCAGCAACAATGATAATAAACTCCAGCAATGATCACTATCACCAATTCCCACGCCTAGTGCAAAGCTGCATACAATTAAATAGCCAAAACCTTTGCCTGGCAACCACCTGTTGATTGAAGTTCTCCGGTAGTTCTCTTTGCTCTTAAAAATAATGATTAATATATTTGCATTATTTTGATATTTCATTCAAACCCTTGAAATTTCTGAAGACAATCACTTCAAATATGCACGATGTGACTTCTGATGTAAAGCCACTTGTAGATGCAACCCTCGGATGATCTTTCTCACTTGTAGGAAGCACAATCGAAGAGAGGCTATGTTCTCCAAGATTGAAATTACAGAAAAACCCTAGGTTTCACCTCCAAAGCCAAAGCACAAAGCCAAGTTGAGAGAATATGATCAATCATAATGAAATGAATTCCAAAAATGCCCTTTTATACTTCATCTTGTTTAATTTACTTTAATTTCATTTTCTTTTCCCTCCTTTTTGGTGCACAACTTTATAATAATAAAGTATACTTTATTATTCACTTATATTTCCCCTTTAAAATAACACTTTAAACATTTTTTATAAAATATACTTTTAAAAAGCATTTAAACCCCCCCTTTAAATAAAATCCACTTAATTCATTAATGATATGCACTCAATAATTAATTATTGTTGAAGTATAACTTTAATAATAATTATAATATTATAACTCCATCATTAATCATCATAAATCAATTCTGATTTCACTAGGAGGTAGCCCATTGCGTTCACTGCTAACTAGGGTGCCTTAAATAGTAAGGTTGGCCTCTATCAATACACTGACTTACTATAAATAGTAAGTATGCAAAAGCAGAGCCAAAACACCCTGAATATCATAACCTCTGAACAAGCTAAGATCAAGATCTGGAGATGAAAACACTGCCAACTGCCAATTGAGGAGCTAGCTAACTCCAACACTGTGCCCTCTAAACACCATTATTAGCCTACGAGGACCTGATGATAGGCTAAACCACCAAACTCTGATGCACGCTCAAAAAGGGGACATTATAGTAATATAGAATAACCTTATTCAGAGAGGAAATTTGAGTCAGAACATAGAGGAAGGTGACATTGCATGACCTCACATAATTATCATTCATGTGATCCTATTTTGACAATATTTGGGTTGGATGTTCATCAAGTTAGAGTAAGCATGTCCAAAATCACTCTCTTTCTTTCTTTGAATCTGCATTAATTTTTAATTTAATATACATAATTATGTTCTGATTAGTCAAGTTAGACTTCTGTACTTTTGGCATTCAATCAAAATTTTGCTAGTATGTTCATACTTCATATGAATAGTTGCACAAGGGATAGTGCAATTGGTGATGAGCTCTGGGGAGATTTTTGTGCAATGATTTATTTGTTACTTTTGAGCTGTGATTATTTTGGAGTGACATTTTCATTTTTCATTTTCTGTATAGGTCTCATTGTCTTTTTAAAAAAAAAGTATACTGATGAATGATACGTGGAATATGATGTTATTGATCTATTCCTTTTATAATTTGCAGGTGGATAGGTTAGTCAATGAATTTCATAGTAATTTTTAGTGGATCTAATGTACTTTGATGACTTTTATACTCTTCTTTCAAGGTTTCGTGTTAAATGTATTTTGTAGATATATTTTGGATACCTTATGTGTATTTTTTATAAATGGTTCTCTCACTAGAATTATTAAATTTAAATCCTTTATGTATAGTGGATTTGTCTGATAGTAATGGGTTTGAAGTTAAAGTCATTCTTCTTCTATTAACATTTCCTCTTCCACATTCATAAAATTGTTCGTCATATTGATACGGGATTTATTTTATTTTATTTTTCAAAAAATTGAAAATGGAATTTCATATGTTTCTTATTAATTCATATATAATTTGTGTGTTGGACATGCACATGCTCTATTTTCTTCTCACCTCATGAAGTTTTCTTCACTTTATTTGTCACAGGTGATTTTGGATGACGGAAAGTCTGAAAGGATACTCATTGCTGATGGCTCTGGAGCAGACTCAGGACAAGATGCTATAACAGACTATCGTGTGATAGGACCTTCAGTTCATGGTGAGTTAAAAAGTTTTTCTTGGAAAAATCTCTGTGCATATACTCATTTTTTGACTTTCATGTGGATACTAGTGGTTTCAAAGGTACAGATTAGATTTAATTCTTGAGAACTGTTACTATATCAGTACCGTTGTGTTGATTCTTTTGTACAGAAAAGGCTATTCTTCTAATGAACATACTGTTAATTGTTCTGTGATAATCAAATACTAACTTACCATCTTGTAATTTTAGATTCTTGAGCTTGTAGAAGATATTAGTAAAAGACTCATTGGGGAAATCCCAACTTCAAAAGGTCCTTTTAACGAATCCTTAAAATGTGCGATATGCTTTGTATAATTAATGTAAAACAGTAAAACACGTAAAAGATAATTTTATCATTTACAGTGACATCATCTCAAACTGAAGTATAATTATTTTTATTTATTAAGAAGAAATTTCTAAATATTAGTAATATTTAGAAATTTCTTCTTAATAAATAAAAATAATTATTTGTAATATTATATTACAAATTGATTCATCATAGTTAATTTAACTATATTTATTTTACCCTATTCTCTAGTATAGTTTTGAGTTCTAAATAGAAGGTACTAAATTTTGAAATAAAAAAAATTATGAAACTTAAAAAATGGTAAGTTAAATAAAATTAAAAATCAATTATATTGAGAACTATAACATTTCTTTCAAAATAAAAAATAGAAAGTATAGTCAATTTTAAGATAAAAAACTAAAGTAGCATAAAACAATTAAATAAAGTATTGCAATTTTTTAAAGCAATATGAAACAAAAGAATAGAAACTTCACTAGAATTCAACATTTATGTTAAACTAGAAATTATAAAGAATTGCTTTAAGCTAAGGAGTACAAGTTTGACCTTGAAGATAAACAAATCATAAAAACCAATAAATTGATATGAAATATTGTGTATGGTAGTTTTTATATATTTATGTGGGCCCACCTAACTCATATAGTTTATGTGATTTACATTTACATTTTAATTAGTTAGAAGACAATTTAGTAATTTTTATGTTGAGGATTCCTTGGGGAGATCTTTGTAACCCAATTTTTTATTTAGAAGTCAACGTTTCACAGAAACTCACCCATTCCTCCAGCTTGTGTGTGAGATGCTTCACAACCATTAGTTGCTGTTGCATACAGGACAAGACCTTGTCCATATGTTGAATGAGATGGAAATGGAGATATTCATCTCATGTGATGCTCATCAGGATGCATGAGATGGGTTATTATAATAGATTTACTGTGTCAAACCTTTTGTGAACATATACCTTTATTGGAATGCAACAAACTGGTAAATGATCATCTACAAGATTCACCCTCTATCTCAAAAATTCAACAACCAAGTAAAGGGCTTGGATTGCAAAACTTACACACAAAACAGTAAACTGTATTGGTTGTGTTGTTAGGAATCAAACCTCCATTTGAGGATACCCTCAACCTTTATCATATAGTAACAATCCAACTTAGAAGATTGCATAACAAATTATGATCTTAATTGATACAGGTAGTTGCTCAACTTTATTGACACGACACCCATGAAATTGTTGAATTTGTTCATGCAGTCTACCATCAACTTTGATGTTGTGGATGGAGCATCAAGATCTTGCCAAGGCGAGTGCCATATGGTTAGATTTGTGATGCAAGCTCTCAAATTATAGAAAAGTCTGTTTCCTTTAGCTCTAGGGGGAGTAGATATGGTCCTAGGGATAGAATGGCTCAGTGAGTTGGGACGATACACTTAACTTTGGATTAGCAATTGATTAGTTTTTACTTGGGAGGGAGGAAGCACATACTTAAAGGTTATTAGGGTCCACCAACCAAATTAGTATCCTCACATTGCATGGAGAAAATAATTTCTGAAAGGGCACCTGCTATAGTAGCAATGTTATGCTCTAGAAGCTACTCCTAGTCACACAAATAACGAAACTCAAGAAATAAACAAGATTATAGAAAGGCACAAGGAAGTGTTTAAAGATTCACCAATGGGATTACCTACTATATGTGACATGAAATACAATTGAAATACAACCAGGGTTTGCTCCAGCTCATCTCAAACCATATTGATAATTACACCATTATGAATCTGAATTGAGAAATTAGTTCAAGAAATATTGAATCTCTATATTATTACTCCAAGTAAAAGCCCTTATTAGCTTGTGTTGCGCTGTTTGGAAAAGGATGTGTCCTATCCTTAGTTTATAGATTTAAGAGGACTAAACATGATAATGGTAAAAAATAAGTTTCCCATTTGATTGATTGATGAAATGCTAGATGAGCTACATAGGCATAGATATTTTACAAAGTTAGACCTTCGATCTGTTTGTTATCAAATCCATATTTGCAAAGAAGATGTTCTAAATAGAGCATTTTGAATCCATGAAGGCTGCTACAAATTTAAAGTAATTCCTTTTGGGTTACATTATGCCCATGCAACCTTGCAAGCTACAATAAACAGTGCCCTCCAACCATACTAACGTTTGTGATATTTTTCTTTGATGATATCTGATGTTACTTTAAAGCTTTGAAGGACCACCTCTTGCATGTTGATAAGGTGTTGAACATACTATAGGAAAATAAACACTGTATCAAGAATTCTAAGTCTAATTTTGGAAAACAACAGATTGAATATCTGGGGCATCTTATGTCATCCTAGGGGGTCATGGAAGATCCAGCAAAGATCAAGACTGTAATATTATGGTCTATGTCCAAGAATGGATCAAAGCTATGAGGATTTCTAGGGTTTGCAGTGTATTTCTGCAGTTTCATCAATTATCATTAACAAATTTACTTAAGAAAGATTCATTTACATGGATTGAAGAAGCGAAAAATAGTTCTTCCAAACTTAGGATTCCTCATCTTCCACCTTATTGTTAACAGCTGTGATTTTTCCAAACCCTTTGTGATAGAATGTGATGTATTAGGTGTTGGTATTGCACTGTAGTAATGCAAGACAATCATCCGATTGCCTTCAAAAGTTGAAAATTGAAACCTAAAGAGATTTGCACTCAACTTATAATAAAGAGATCCTAGCAATTATACATGCATTGAAAAAATTGAAACAATACTTGTTGAATGGTTAATTTTTAGTTCAAGTGGACTATGATAGTGTAAAGAGCTTATTGCACGAAAAACAATCATCCACTGAGCAGCAGAAATGAACTGGAAAAAATCCAATCATTTGATTTTGATTTTTTTTGTTTTGTTCTGTTTATATTGGAGGAAAGCGTACAAATATGGCTCAAACGAGCAGCTGAGAATCAATACAACCAAAGAAAGCTCCTAGGCAGCACAATTCAGACTAGTACATGATATAATTACATCCGATCCAAAATCCAAACTAACACCAAAGTGTGGCAAGTTAATAAAGTACATAGAAGTCTATGGATATTATAACATTAAAAAGAGACCCTCAACCTAGAATCAAACTTGTACCAACAAATTTCAGCACATAATATTATTTCTTATTTCTTATTTTCTTGGTCAACTTTCTTCTGATTAAGGTCTTTGATAAAATTCTGAATTTGAATCTCAAAAGAATTTATCTTGAAATCAATACATTATCTCAGCCACCAATTTGGATAAGCTCTGATCGGGACAGAAGGGTACAGGGTAGAAGCATCATCTAATTCATCATTGTTAGGACTGTTATGACCAACCTTGCCTGAATTTGGAACCTCTTCATCACCATGTGCCATCTCTTTTCTAGTTGACTTGGAGTCTCTGTTTACAACATGGGTGAAGCTAGTAGGGAAACTAGATTCATCAAAGTCACCAACCTGCACAGGCCACCTATCTTCTCCATACACAACCTTTTGAGCACCAGCAGTTCAATTACGAGCCCCTTCTTCAGACTGAGAATCAAGAAAAGGAGGATCATGTTGGACAAATTTCCTTACATCTTTGTAATAATCACCCTCAAATTTTTGTTTTTGTTTTTGCCAATGAAAACCAATAACATAAACTTGCAAATAGAGGAATGCTGCTGTCATAAAGTCTGATTCAAGAAATCAGCTTACATACATCTGCTGTTACAAGGTTCTGATGGATATTCGTTCACCAAATGATGCCAATACATGAAATTGACATACATATGAAACTCCCACATGAAATACCTTGAGAACAAAGGTGAGATGAGTGTTGCAGGTTTGATAAGTCATGTAGATGTTGTTGCAGGTCTGCTACTCATAGTTTGCAGGTCTCAGCAGCCATGAAAACTCATCAAAAATATTGCTCAGCCAACAAGGAACACCTCCCAACAATAGAAAATCAGTGATATATACACCCAGCACTGCAAAACGGCCCCAGCATGTAAGGAGATAATAAGATTCAGGTTTGGTAATCAATTCTCAGTCAAATCCAGTGCTAGATTGGTGCTGAAAACAGGGGCAGCCAGCACTAAATCTCCAACATCCCCCCCTAACCTTTTTTATCTAGTCAACAAATCTTCTAAGTTACCGGTTCGGGTTCGGGTTCGGGTTTGGGTTTGGGGGTTCGGTTCGCCGGTTCGGCTAAATTTTTTTGGGGGTGGGTTCGGTTCGTTTTGGGTTCATTAGTACAAAAACATGTAAAAATAAAATATATATATATGCAGCCTAGAAGCATGAATTAGGATTAGAACATCACATAACATCATATAAACAACAAAACCACCATAAACTTGAATATCATTTAAAAGTTAAAACATTTAATTTTTTAAACATGCATGATAAATATAAATATTCATCGTTCAAACTTCAAACTTCAAGTTCAATATTACAACACTATTAAAGTTTTAATCATCAAATGGATTCTCTAAATCATCTATATCAAAGTCAACATTGACATTAGATGAAGTAGGAAGACTAGATGAATCACAAGTAGAAGCTTCAATGATCAATTTTCAACTCCTTTTGTCAATCCAGCAAGCAAAAATAAGAACTCAGCCTCTTGGAATGAAAATGCTTGTTTGCAAAACAAATGAATAAAAATGATGTAGTTTAGGTGTTTAAAGTGTTTTAGAGGTCACTTTTAGGGTTCCCTTGGGTGTGGGTCAAAGTCAAACTCCAGAAATTAATTAAAAAATGCAAAAAAAAACGCTTTTTAGGTGCCCAAACCCGTGGGTTTGCCCGGGTTCGACTTGGGTTCTTCTTGGGTTCGCCTGGGTTCTTCACCAGCGAACCGGGCCTCCAAATCACGGACCCTGGTCGAACCCACAGAGGGACCGGACCAGGACCAGTACCCGGAGAGAACTCAGACCAGGACCTTGAGCTGGAGGGCCGAACCTGGTAACTTAGCAAATCTTTGAAAGTGGTAGCAATGCACTAGGCGCCACCAAAGATGATAGAAAGACTACCAAAACCTCAACGTTTCAGCCTAGAGGACTCACGCCAAAACCCTACGTGCATTGTGTAATGATACGACTTCTAGAAAGGCTTGTAACCTGCAATAGTCTCAAAAAACCCCTTCAAAGGAGTCACCCAACATCAATAATCACAATGAGATCAGCCTTGAATGATTTCTGACCCTGAAACCCAACTTCCCAAGCACATATGAGTGGTATGGCCAACTAGGGCACACATCAAATCTTCAACTGTACGGCCAGCAAAAAGCCAAACTGAAAATGCTTCAACCACACATAAATCTTTGAAAATCAACACTAAATCACTCCTAAAAATCTGCTAGTCAAAACACTTCAAAAATCTTCCTATCTAAAATCCCAATCTACAAACTCTGTGTAGAACAATGGTGGTTCCTGAGTAGAACCACTCCAAACCAGTTAGGGATTATCTTCCGAATTCGAACCGTTGATCCAATGAGGGTTTTGGTTCTCAAAAGATTCAAGGAAGAACACATAGGTCCAATCTGATATCTTTTCATTATGTGTACTCTTCAACATATCAACAAATGAGACCCCAAAACTCCTTTTATAGCTTGTTTGAGGGAAAAGAGCAATTTTAAATTTTAAATAATTCATTTTCCTTCAAATGTCCTTTTTGAAATATTAAAATGATTTCCATGTGCAAGTGCCCCTCACATTTCCCTAGGTGTCCACTTTTGATGGGACATAAAGCAACTTAAATAAATTATAACACTTAAGTAAATAATTTAACATTAAACATTAGAAACTTAAGTGTATATTTTAAATACTCCACCTGAGGTGCGGAAAGCACTGCCAAGGCATTGGAATCTAGTTCTGATCATGCCATGATGAAACTAAAGCAGTGGGATAATGACAGGTGCCAACTTAGAGACTTACTAAAAATAGACGTGTTCTCCAAGAAGTTTGGAGAACACCTCAAGAGTCCAAAAACGCTTTTGAAAGCATCACTTCAATCTCTCACACCAATTGAGCTCAATACCACACCCAAAAATCCTGAAATATTGAACCTTCATCCTCTAAGAAGTTGTGAGTTCTCCTTAGCACACTTAGAAGCTTATGGGAAAACTCGGAAATTGGCCAAAAGCTCATGAAACAATATTGTATAAAATGGGGACATTAGAATCTTCTTGACTTCTATGAACCAACAAAGCAGCTTGCCAATAAATTGATAGAAATTGTGACTTCAGTGATCAGTTAATAGTCTTCTATGACCTTGAAAAACATCCTTATTTCTCTCAGTCCAAATAAACCAAAATTTTTCAGAAGAGCATACTAACCATACCATGGACAAAAATTTGGACAAGGGAGCATTGCTGCCAATAAAACCGAAGACTGTATCCATCCAATCAATTCTATTTTTATTAGAACAGGCAACCCAAGGAGATAGAAGACAACTCCAAACCATCCTAGCCAAAGGAAAGTCATAAAATAAGTGAAAAAAGTTCCAACTGACCACACACAAGACAATTTAAATTCAATAGAATAACAATTAGCCCCCACAATCAGTTTTTGATGCAACATAACCAACAAAAGGACTTATTTGGTTCCAAGCAAAGTTGCCAAATACTTTTCCTTCTTAATTTGGATACACATATTTGTGTATTGGATACTTGATATGGAGACAATAGTTTTGGTTATGGCATGGATACTGTGTCTAGATGTATCCATAAATGGGCCTGGATTTGAGCCGTATTTGATATATTTGGATATGCTACCATACTGTTTGGTGCTGTAACTAGTTTAGGGTTTATGCAAAATCATTCAACATTTACAAAAAAAATAAAAAAATCTGTACAAAAACACATATTGATCACTAAAGATACAAACATATTATAACAAAATAAATATTGTAAAGTCAAATATATAATCAAAATATATAGTAAGATAAATAAATATTTTTGAAGTTATGCTCTATACAATTTGATGGATAAACAATTGAATATATGTATATTCCTCTAATTGTCATATCTACTCTTTGTATCAAGGGACCATGAAAAGTTGCTGTATCCAAATTTGATACCATACTTGTATCCAATATTGTATCCATTTCCATCTAAGTTACCGGTTCGGTTTTGGGTTCGGGTTCGGGTTTGAGAACCCGGTTTGCCGGTTCGGGAATTTTGTTTTTTGGGATTTGGGTTTGGTAATACAAAAACATATAAAAATCAGAAATATATACATATTTGCAGCAGTAATTAAGTTCAGAATACACCACCATATTAATAGTCAAGTAACATAGCAAAAATGAAAAATACATCACCACTTTATACTCAAATCATCAAAGTTCAAACATAAAAATGTCAAGTGTTTACAATCAGCCATTAATAATTATTGATCATTGATCAATCTGAATCATATGGGTCATCAAAAAAAGCAGCATCATCAGCATCATTAGATGCTACATTTTGTGTAGAACCACAAATAGCATTAGTGGCACTTGCACAAGCACTGCCACTAGCACTGACACTACTACTCTCATGCTCAACAATTGCTTCAGGCTCATAGTCATCATCAATATCAAGTGCAGCTAAGTGACTTGTGGAAGCATCCAAGTCAGCTGCTCTGACTCAATATCCCACCTCCTTGTGTCTCCTTCTTTGTAGGAACTTTGCTTGTGTGTAAGGAGGCGCAAGTTTGAATGGACATACACTAAGTCCTCTGCCTTTTTCGAATGTAGCCTATTGCGTTTTATTGAGTGGATGAAGGAGTATGTGCTCCAATTCCTCTCAGAAGAAGATGAACTAGCAACCTATTAAGACCAAATTAAATAGTTAGGAGTTACAAAATTTAACTAAACAAAAATATTAATTAATATAAATTTAAAATTAATTACAAAATATAAAACTTACTTGGGATAATTTTTTTATTGCAATAGGTTGGAGGTGCCTGTATTCTTGCCCATGGAAGTACCACCAACAATGAGCATCCACCCTAACCTTGTCTCGAAGAGCATCAAGATTCTGATCAACACTACCAGAGCATGCAAAAGCCATGAACTCAGCCCTCACTTGATCAAGTTGGTCACGATTAGTGAAGAGTCTATGAATTGCTGCCTGGTACCCTTGAGCCACTTCAGCATCCCTATATGGAGCAACTCTTGATGAAGGAAAAAGTATCTTTGGACTATAATATTTGGGACTCAATGCAAAAGCGAGAAGATGCAAAGGAGTGGTCATTTTGTTCTATCTATCAACAATGATTTCCTGTAGCTCTTTGAAGAACTTTTCTTCAGGATCTTCCTCTTTTGCATTGATGATGGTTTTCATCTTCTCAATCATTGAGTCGATACCATCATATACTTCACCCAAACAAGGTCTATCCATGTCAGTGTAACGGATCATGCTCAATATGGGCTCAGTGAAACTGACGAGATACTCAACAAGGTCCCACCAACTATCATCTAGGATCCTTTGCTTGATCCTATTTGCCCTTTCACTGGTAGATTGCCTCCATATGGCCCAATTAGGGCTGATTACCATTGCAGAGAGTGCCTCACGAACCTTTATAAGGCGTCTCAACACAATTGTGTTGGAGGCAAAACGAGTCTCGGCAACCTGTTTGAAAATCAAAATTAAAACTAAAATATAATTTAAATTTACAAAATCAAAATTTAAAATTAACAAAAAATTAAAAAATTAAAAAAATTAAAAATATTGAGAATTAACTTACCTTCAACAACTCCAATTTTGAGAATTGTCTAAATATTCCTTGTGTCATATGGTGGTTGGTGACAAACATTTGGATGTCTTCGCCCTCAGCATACACCTGTTTGATCCATTCAATTTTGGATCCAATTTTTTGTAGCATTAGATTAAGGGTGTGGACAGCACAAGGTGTCCAAAAAATGTGTGGATACTTCTCCTCAACCAATAACCCAATAGCCCTACAATTTTTGGCATTGTCGGTTACAACTTGCACAACATTTTGATGGCCCACTTCTTCAATAGCTTGGCAAATGATGTTAGCAATAAATGGACCATCATTCACCCATCCTTCACAATCCACTGCTCTAAAAAACATTGCCCCTTTAGGGGACACAACAATAACATTGATCAATGGGCGATTTTTTGCATCTTTCCATCCATCAAAAACGATGGTCACCCCTGTTTCGATCTACGAATCCCTTATGGGCTTCAAAGAGTTTGCTACATGTTTCACCTCTTTCTCCAATAAGGTGCAACACACCTTCTCAAAACCTGGACCCTTATACCCCTTTGGAGCCTCATTAATAGATTTCACCATTTTTTGCCAATATGGTGAATGAACAAAATTGAATGCCAATCCATTGGCATAGATACATCTTGCTATGTCTTGATCAACAATCTCTCTTGCCTCATTCCGAAATGAAGCTTCCAACGGTCCCTTAGATCTTTTATTTGAAGAGGGCGTGGTTTGCTCTTGAAGTTGAGGGATGTCCATAAATGGATGGCTTTCTGTAGGTGGAAAATAAGAAGGCGATGTAGGGGGTTTCATGAATCGAGATCCTTTCTTCAAAAGATGGCTTGTTTTACCACTGGCTGCTTTTTGGTTTGCCTTTTCTTGCTCAACAATATATGTTTTGGAATGCCTTTCTCGTTTTCACGTGGACAATTTTTTATGCCTGTTTCAGGGATCCCACACAAGTGCCCTTTCACTCGACTGTATGAGCTCGATTATTGAACATGGCAATGACTACAAATCCAAACATATTCTCCACCACCTGGAAGTTGCTGAACCATTTCTACATATTTCCAAAGGGGAGAGTTTGGGTTTGTTTTGAAACGAGATTGGATTGAGCCTGAGGAGGTACCGGTTGCCATTGTAATATGGAATACCTAAGGCACAACATATTGAAAATTTGGTATTGATTGATTGAATTTGAAACTAACAGACTTAATTAATTTTAAAAAAATGAAAAAATTGAACATGTGTTATAGACATTTAGAGGAATGAAAAGTAAAACAAAACAAAAACTAAAAAACAAAACAAAAGAGTTGAAGTCCATTTGTTAAAAAAAATGTAAAAAATAAATAAAAAAACCTACCTCTTTTGAAGAAATCTTGCTCTATTATCTTCTTGGCAACGAATATGCACTTGCAAGTGCTTAGGAATAGCACAACAACCAACTTCGAACAATCTACAATCAACCTTCAAGTCTATTCAGGCTTGTGCAAGCAAAAGAGAAAGTTCAGCAATGGAGGCAAAAAATCTTTTTTTTTCATTCACAAATTGGAAAATGAGTATCACTTTACCTATTTCATGTTTTAGAGGCACATATTAGGGTTAGAAGGAATAAAAAACTATTTAAAAGTCAACAAAGATTGAAAAAAATATTAAAAAATTGCAAAAAGGCGTTTTTATGTCCGCCTGGACACAAAATTCTACCCGGGTTCGAAAAGTTCGAACCCTGGTCGGACCCATAGTCAAGGTTTCGAACCCGGTTCAAACCCACAGGCGTTTTTGCGAACCTTGGTCAAATTTGATCGAACCGGACTTGAATTCCGGATCCGGATCGAACCCAGGCCTCCCAGGGGCGAACCCGGTCACTTAGATTTCAATGCAACTCTAGTTCTAAGACACTTTGAATTTGTTAACCCAAACATCAACTGGATTAGACATCCCCTGTAGAGAATTGACTTTGCAAAATCATTAGTTAGAGAAAGACAATAGAGAATGGAAGTATTTGGTATAACCATAGAAGCAGTCAAGAATTTACTATCTCCAACCCAACTCATAGTGGGCCATAGTTCCTCTTCAAACCAATAAAACCTTCTTGCACCCCTCAATCCTTGCTCTTTTCAATAAAATGTAAGTTCTGTTATGTTCTTTAGGAATTTGAAACCTTTCTTGGAGAAGCTAGCAAGGAAGTGATCCCTCCTTTCCAAGAATGTGATCAACAATCTTCAGCCCTTTAGCATTCCAAGTTTTAACTGAATTATCCCTAGTGCAGGCCAAACGAGTGTTTTTATGCTCAAGACACCACCAAATAGACCTGAATGCCATGGTTTTCTCTTTGTGAGTAGAAATAAGCTCATGTCATTTAGTAAAGTCTCTTGCAATAACCCAGGCCTTCCATATAGAACTAAAAACAGGGGAACTAGTAGGCTTCACTTTAACTTGCCAAAGAGAATATCCCATGTGCAACCCAGACTATTGAGGACATTTTTTTTGGAGTGCTCCTAAGCAAGTTATGTATAAAAAGCTGTTTCCAAGATTCATCTCTAGTAATAGCTCCAAGTAACCATTTAGCAAGAGTAATTCCTTGATTAAACAGGTTTTGTAAGCCCATTCCTCCAGTTCTGACCTTGTGGACAGGTTTGACTGTGATCTGCCTTGTAGATATTAGTCCAGGAGTGTGAACAAGGGCAATGGTGATATATAATGGGCTGAGAATGATATTAGGAAGTGTAGCGTGCTGGGAGAATGTGCTTTCTGAGAAGGAAGGGATGGTGAAGTGAGTGCTAAGAGGGGACCTAATGGGAGGATCCTGATTCTGATTACTGCTGAACCCTTTCCCTCATTGCCACACAAGGTGACAAGAACAGGTGGACAAACTGAAGGAAATAAGTTAGTAAGTGATCTCAATAAAATGTGTTGTATACATTGCCTCCTCAAGGTGCCTGGCTTGCCTTTTGTGTAGCAAGCCAAGATGCCTTGAAAAAGAAATGAGGAAAAAAATGTTGAAAGTGAATGAGTTGAAGGGAATATGCTGAAAGAAAATGAAATTGCAAAGCTGAAGTGAAATGTAGAGGAAATACTGAAATGGAAAACACATACCTAAATAATTGTTTTGTTGGTGAAGAGGAAAAAGTAGTGAGAATGTGATGATGGGGTATGCCCCCAGGGATGCAGAGGAAGAAGGATGTTGCTGTGAAATAAAGGGTACGCATGGGAAGCTTAAGAAATGCAATGGAAGAGTAGATGCTCCCCGGTGTGGTTTCAAGCTAAGTCACCAGGTTCGAATTCGAATTCGAGTTCGGCAACATTGAAATTCGGATGAAATTCGACAAGGAAAAAATTCGAAAAGTAAAAAATTCGAATTAAATTCTCCTTATATAATTTTGATATTTTTTTAAATATAAGTAATAAACTTATAATAAGTTAAAAAAAATATTAATATACTAATATGTTTAAATATATTAATAAAGCTAAACACAAAGTAAAATATGTTTAAAAATATAATTTAAATTTTAAATATTATTAATATATAAATAATAAATAAATTAAATGATATATTAAATAATAAATATATTATAATAAAAGTTTAATTTATTTATTTTAAAATATTAAATTTTAACATAATGAATAATTCCTATACGTGTTTTAGATTGTATGCGACCTGTTTTTAAATAATTTATTACAAATAAATTCAAAATAAATTTGCAAATTTATTCATAATCTTATATTGTATGCAACCCGTTTTAAATATAAATATAAATATTTAGAAACAATTATAATCTTTATTACCGTATAAGATTATGAATAAATTTGCAATTTATTTTGAATTTATTCGTTGAAGATTATAGTTGTAATAAATATTTATATTTATAAGAACGGAGAGTAGAGGCCATTGTGTCGGCGATCAACGGGAGAGATGTGGTGAAGAGGGAGATGCCGTTGCATGTGGCTGTGCGAATGGGGGACGCCTCTGCAACGGAGGCATATGCTGATGGTGGCAGGGACCAACTATAGCTTGCAGAATGAGCAGGGGTGGAGCGCGCTGCATGAGGCCATTTGTGCGCGGCGTGATCACATTGCGAAGATCCGACCCATTTGCTCGTGAATGGCTTCTATTTTATGCTCAGAGGTGTTTCCACAGTCAATAACCACCCATAAAAAACAGATTTGAAATCATTTACAAAAAATGGAGATGTTTCTGGTATACTGTATGAATAAATTCGCGAATTTAAACGATTTTTTTTTTTATTGGTTGAAATTCGGTGAAATTCGAATCTCATGGATGAGATTCGCCGAATATGGTGACTTAGGTTTCAAGTGTGTGCATGAGCGTTATGGCCCCAAATAAAAGAATGCATGAGCAAGATGTGTACATAGGAAGGTGATGCAAAATGCATCTATGTGCCTCCAACCATAAGTGTGTGTTATGATATGCATGGAAGGAAGCTGCGTTTTGAAAAATAGCGATGATGGGGAGATATGGGACTTTTGGAGGTTAGGTAGGCCAGCAAATGTGAAAAGATGTGTGGAATCTATGAGAATGCAAGTGGTGAAATGTGAGATGCAAAACATGCAGGATTGCTTAAATGTGCTTCCTAGATGAAAAATTATGCAAAATAGGAGATGCTAATGGGTGTCTCATAAGTTAAAAGCAAGAAGTGCCATGGAAATAAATGCAGGACTATGCTTGAGCATGGAGGAGTGTGTTTTACCCCTAGGAAACATGCTGAAGGAAGCAAATGTGAATGCAAAATGATATGAACTAGGGTTGATCCTAAGCAAAAATTTATAACACGTGACTTCAAAACCTCGTGAAAGAAACCTATAGGCTATAAGTATTAAACATTAGTATGGATACAAAATTGACAACAATTAGTTATGTACAATGTCATGTTCCTGTTTCGGAAGTTGCGCCAAGGAGAAGGCCTCTAGCCTATTCCCATTTCTCATAGGCTAAAAGGCAAAGCAAGGGAATTGTTTTTTAATATTATTTTAAGTTGGGCCTGGTAATTTTTAATTTAAGGGGCAATTTAAACAATAATTTTAAAAAATAAAAAGTGTTTTTAACACTAATGAAATAAAAAAGTATTTTTCAATATACTTAAAATAAAATAAGAAGTTAATTAATACTTAAGAAAATTGGTTCCAAGGGAAAACAGTGGGGTGCTCCAAAAGGAGGGTGTCTAACTTCATTTGGATCATCAAGTTTGTCATCATTTTGCCACTCACTTTTCAGATTTTGAGCATTGTGTTCAAGTTTGCTTCCAAGGATGAAAACCCTTGGTTGATTTGAGGATCTTGGAGGACAAAAACTCTCTAAGATTTTCACTATTGGTTTTGGGGATGAAAACCCTCATCTTCAACAGTTGGGAGTTGCATGTGTGCAGATCGGATCATTTTCAGATTTGTGATTTGAAAGGTTTCATTGCAAATTTCAGAATTTTGGGGGTTTGTTCATCAACTATTCTTGTTAGATCTTGGATACCACTATTTGGGAGAGGTCACCCTGGTTATCACTCTCTGGTTTGAGGGTTTTGAAACCCCTTTGTTGCTGTGCCAGCCCTTCTAGAGGGTTATTTGCTGAGTGGGATCACCATTTTTGTTGATTGCCCTTGTTTAAGGCCTGTGCCATCACTTTGGGTGGTTCTAGAGAGGGTTTTGATATTATTTGTTTCTGCAATAACTTTTCCAGTCACTTGTCTTGGGAGTACCAACACTAGGGAGGGCAGATCTGCCTGATTTATTGCTGTTTTATCACATTTCGATCCCACAATAGAGTGTGCCAGCCTTGGAGGAGAGTTTAACTTCCGTTAAGGCAAGTTTCATCAGCATTTATTGCTGTTTACAGGCATTCTGGACGCTTACCAGCATTTTCAGAGGTTCAACATTCAGTTCCAGCTTTTCAGAACTTCATTGACTTCTATCTTTCATCTATATTTTCTGTTGGCCATCATCATAGAGGAGTACCATATCAGATTTGGGCATATTTTGAGTTGTTATCAACATTTTGAAGGGTATTTGTCTGCTGCACTGCCACTGATTGTTAGTTTCCAGCTGCCACACTGCCTACCTAGGTATTTTGCCTTGCCATTGCTGCTGTTACAGCTCTCCTACAGTCAGATCGAACTACCATCCTTGCTGTACATTCATTATTCTGGGCCAAAACTCAAATGTTGTAAGTCTGAAAATTGTGCATATCAGCCATTGTAAGTTGCTCCAGCTTATTGCAAATTTAAATAAGGCATTTTGAAGGTGATTAATTGATGTTTAACTCAGATCTGTACAAATTTGAAACGGTAGGGTTCCATTCTTGAATGTTTGTTGTCATTTGAAGGTTTAATTCTTTCATAGCAGCATTGATATTTGATGTGTTAAGAGCTTTGACTTCTTAGATTTGATTGTAATTGCTTGTGAAAGAGTGATTAGTTGGCTGTCCACTTCATAGCAGACCTTAAGTGAATTTTTCTAGATTTGGTGAAATTGAATTTGTTTTCCAGCCATTGAGGGTTTTGACAGTTTTCTAATGATTAGTTTCATTTTGATTTTACTGTTCTAGTTTGTGTTTGCATTAGAAATCAGAAAATTACATAAAAATAAGAAAATATACGAAATTTCCTTGTTAGGGACATTACATACAATTGGGATAGGTGAGATAAAGAGGATTCTTGAGCTGCTGTGAGAAACATTTAAAGACCAAGGGTTCTGAAAAATATTGTTTGTAGAAGTGGGAGATCAGATAATGAGATGTAAAGGAGGGTTCATAGGATGTGAATAAGGCGTGAGGGATCAAAGTGGAGTGTAAGGGTGTGGGCTAAAGATTGTATTATGTAGGAGCTGATAAGATAGATGCTAAGGGTGCAACCAAAGGGTGGGAATGGATCAGTGATGTGCTTGAGAGTTGAAATGGGCATCAAGTATGCCTCTACAACAAGACAAGTTTGGCATTAAAAGCTTGATGTGGACACCATTGGAATGCAACTTTGTGTGCTACCATGAGTTGATGCCTTGAGCACTAGGATACATTCCAAATTGGAACTTGTCACTATTGTGATGGATCACATCCCACAATCTAGTTTGCCACATAGTTCACATGCAGCCATTTTCCACAGTAAAAAAGCCACTCAATGTGCTCAAAATTAATCCATAAATTTTGTGTTTGTGCTAGGAGGAGAACGATATGCCAGTGACGAAGTAGTTGTGTAGATAAACCAATTGAATATGAAAAAGAATAAAGAGTTGAGAGATCTGAAACATGTGAGACATTTTCCCTTGTTGCCTGTATTGTCTAAAATTGGATGTATTTGTATTGATATAAAGGATGTGTTGTGATTGCCTAATTTGTATAGGTTTATCATTCGACCATAGTTGAAAAACTCAGACTTGGCAATTACTTGGCAAGCTCAAAATTTTTAAAAACTCGAGACTTGGGGAAAAACTTTGGAAATAACTCAGCAAATTTATTGAACATTTAAAAATACATAAAGTTTTAAAAATATTCTTCAAAAACACATATATCTGAATTTGTAGAACATCTTACTGATTTTCATCATATATAAATCAAAATTAGAGTTCAATACATATCATAGACCAAAAAACAAGCTCAACCTTTGAATACATATAAACTTCAATTTTTAGTATCATGAAAATTATAAATCATAAATTTCATCTATGATTGAAGATTAAAAAAGTCTGCTGCTGCTGTGTGGGTGTTGCGGAAGTGAATGGTATAGCTACAATATCCTCAATAGGTGCCTCATCCATAGTGATAGGATCAAGTTGTGTATGTAAACCCGTCCCTAATGGCTCACAAACCTTGTCTTTTGCCTCCTCATGTGCTGCCAAATTTGCTTCCCATTTAGCTTCCTCCCTCTCCAAATCAGCTGCCTCATCATCGATTAACAATGGATCCACATCATTCAAGCTCAATAATCCAATTTGAATATAGATCAATGACATTGGTCAAGTGCTTCATGTGTACCCTACCTTTGTACCTTCTTTTCATGCAATTGAAGGTTGTACCGCACATAGACAAGGTCATTCAAGCACTTTTGAGTCAACCTATTGCGCTTCTTTGTGTGAATGGCCTTAAAAACACTCTAGTTGCACTCACGACTAGAAACACTACAAAGCTGGGATAAAATGCGAATGGCAAGCTTTGAAGATTAGGCATTGTGGCACCACCACAAATCTGCAAGGATAGCATTTGCCATTTATAACTTAGTAAGAATATTACTAAAATTAGAAATTAAAATAAACTGTAAATTAATGTCATGTTCCCCGAAATTGTAACACTAAATATGAAATATTAAAATACGAATAACAAAATCCTATAAATGTCAAAATATAAATATAAGTAATTGCAATCTAAAAGCATGTCCCGGAGACACAGGATACCAAAAATAACTAAGAGTTGAATTACAAATAAATAAACAATGGTATAACTATAAATACTAAAATATAAATATAAACAATTTAGTTATTATAATAATAATCATTAGAATATAATATAGATAAATAAAAATATTTATAATAAATTCAATTTATAAATATATTACAAAAAGAACACAATATGATAACCTATATTCTAAACTACCCAATATCACTTCCTAAGAAATCATAAATAACAAGTGTCACGTAGTGGCTAGTACTTGTCTTTATAGTATTTTAGATTTAATAAAAAATAAACGCAAGTTTTGTTAATGTGAATAAACTTAAATGTAAGTTTTGTTAATTATAATATTAACATAATCATATATTAATCATGTAAATTGTAGAATACTGCATGTCTATATTCTAACTTAATAGAACAAAATGTAACTACGTGTATTTATATTAATATTAATAATTATTAATTTTAACTTAATTATATTATATATAAATTTAAATTATACTTTTAAAAATTATTTTATATTAAATAAAATATAAATAAAATAAAATGATTATACAATATAATTATAAGGAAGAATAAAATAATAATTATTGAAACATAATATTTATATAATAGTTTTGTGAAATAACAATATATATAATATAATTAATGTGAAATAATAAAAAAATCTAATAATAATAAATAATAATAGTATTTTAAATGTTAATATATTAATAGAAACTTGATATAATATTACAATCAATATTAATAATTATTAGTTTTAGTTCAATGAGAGAAAAAAGTTGCATGCCTATATTCCAAGTTAGTGGAACCTTAAATGAATTTAAATTTATAATTTTTATTATTACTATTATTACTATTATTATTATTATTTAATTTATCTCTAATTTATCTATTTTCTAGCTTAATTTACTTAGTGTTACTCCCATTATTGGATGTTTGGGAATACTTAATTTTCTAGGTTAACCACTAAATTGAAGTATTTGATTGTTATTAAGATTCAACTACATAATTTTTGATTCAAACTCATTGATTCATATTTCATATGTAGTAGTTCACAAAAATTCATTTTTCATTAAATATATAAATTACTTTCTTAGAATCAACCCTACTTAACTTATTACTCCATTTACCAAATGTTTGAAAAATATTATATCTTATAAAATAAACAATTTTTTTTTATAAATTGTACCCAATTATATAATTATATAATATGTAAATAATATAATATATAAATTATTCAACATTTATAGACTTCTTTTTTTTACTTATAAAAAGGAATTAATGTTAATGTATAAATATGAAACCTTCTCTTAAAATAATGAAATAACTACACTTTCATAATTTTGGTGTAATATTTTAGTCACTTTGAATATGTTATATTGTAAGTGTGATATTGCACCAATTAATAAGTTAGTCTAGAATATTATGAATATTTAATAATTCTCATCTAAGTAGTGAATAATAACATTTGTGCATCTTGACTTACACAAGTGTCTCTACTATCTCATTAACTCCTGATTGATGGTAGTTAGTTGTCACCTTTATTTAGTCAAGGTTGCCTTGTATCTTAATTAGACTAAGTTAACTTACCTCTTGATTGGGAGTGATTGAGAGTTAATGCATACCTCTTGTAAATATCACCTCCTTGATTCATGCATCCAAAAGAGCTATATATTTGTGTGCTATTCTTTGTAAATGGTCTCCATAATATTGAATATATTATGTAGAAATTATTTATTCATTTTATTGGTTTTGTGATTAACTTATATGCATTAAGATTTTGGAATTTGGATAGATTTGTTTGTTAATAACAAACTTTAAAAAAGATCTAGAAATTTTGTCAAAGATGAATAAAAGATTAGAATTATGTAATCATGCATTATTAAAAAAATACTATTTGATTATACATTTAATATTTAATTAAAGATACCTATTTTGTAAACACATAAAAAAAATTGTTGTACATTTAAAATTTTAAAAAATTTAAATATTGAACAACAAAAAAAACCTAAAAGAATAATAAGAAGATAAACTAAAAAATATAAAAAAATATTAAACAACCAACGAAAAAACCTAAAAGATAAATAAATTGAGCAATCACCACTAAAGTCTAAAATAATCGAACTAAAGAGTTGGACTGGGGAATACATCGGCAAACATTTTTCCTTTCATTTTGACACGTTGGAGACCTTCAAATCATATCTAATTTGAATGCCCGTTTTGTTAGCTTAAATATCTCCACGCCAATAGCACGTTGCTAACATGACGTATGTCCTCCAAATTCTACGACATCTGACACATTGCAAACAACAAGTATAAAAGGGCAATAGTAAAGAAAAATCAATCTGATCGCGCTTGACGCATTTTATGCCAAATTTGTCATCGAGACGTGACACAATTGAACTACAGATATAAATGAATAGTCTAAGGGACCAAGACAATACCAGGCCTAATCAGTTTTCATGCTCTTTTCCAAGTCGAGTCTCCTACTATTAATTTTGACCAGAAGGCTAGCCGTCTAATTAATCTTGTCTTCCCCAAAGAGCTGGTGCATATTGTCAACTTTCAAACTATTTTCGTGCTGAGTACGGATATCCTCGTAAGCGGTGCATTCCATGATGAAGTGCCATTCCATTTCCATAGTCCCCTTATTGCAGAAAATACAAGTTCTTTCTTCCCAAGTTTCTTTGGGTATCTTCCACCTACCGGTCTCACACCTAAGGTGATGTGATCCCGTCCTCAATTGTGCAACTAACAACCGTGCTTTTCCTTTAATAGCTGCACCTAGATAAGTTTTTTCACCATGATCCTTTTCCGGGTTAAACTCTTTGATGTAGTAAGCTTTTTTACGCCCAATCTGATTTGCCCACATGGCAGTTCTAAATTTTTCATTCACATAGCTTTTTATTTCACTATTGTTGCTAGGACACTTTTGCAAATTGATGTCCTACTTGTTCATCCACTTGTTGTTCTGCCTCATCCAAGTTTTTTTTCTACAATCTAACGTCTCCTTCATAACCATTTTAGGCCAATGGTGGTCATCCATGTTTTCAACCTTCTTTAAATAGCTTATCAACCGAGTTAACACCGATGCTTCCAATGGAAAAGTCCCAGCTTCAGCTAAAAGAATTTCATATGGGACTGTGGTTTTAACTTTGAGACTGCTTGTTATTAGATGCTTTTGGATTCTTTCTAGTTGCCTCCAACTGCACTTTGACATACTGCTTCCCCACACTTCGCACCCATAAAGAACAACCGACACAACAAGCAAACCAAAAAGGTTTTTCTTGGTTTTCCAATCCCAAAGCTCGGCTTTTCTACACTTGTTTTGCAGAAGGTAGGAGGCTTTCCAGCCTCCTAGCATCCTTTTCGTACGACAAGTCTCCCAACTAAGCTTATAATGAAAGTCTATCCCAAGATACTTGTATTCTTTCACAATTTCAAGCGGGCTACCTTCGAAAAGAAAGGTATTTTGTTTATCTTTTCTGTTCAATGAGAAAATCATGATTTTGATCTTGGTGATATTCACTTGCATCCCAACCTCCTGACAAAAGAGTTCAAGAGCTTTCAAGTGTTCTCTTAACCCATGAGCTGTTTTTGAAATTAGGATAAGATCATCAGCATATAATAGAAGTTTCACCACATAGCTTGCCAGCTGAATACCATCCCCGTTCGTATTGCTTAACCAAGCTTCCAACTTATCAATGTATAACCCAAAAAGCGTGGGGGATAGAGGGCAGCCCTGTTTAACTCCAATGTCGCTACCAAAACACTCTGACATACCATCACTAGTTCTGATTTTAGCTCTAACCTTCTCATACAATCTGTGAACAACTGCTCTATACTCATTTCGGATGCCTAATTCCTCCATTCTATTCCATAGTTTGTCTCTAGGTACCGTGTCAAAAGCTTTCTTAAAGTCTACAAAACAGTAGTAAGCCTCCTCACCTTGGATGTTCCAATTTTTTTCAATCAAATGTCTAAGGGTGATACAATGATCAATGGTAGAGTGTCTCGACCTAAAGCCTGCATGTCCCTTTGCCCTTTTGCCCTCATTTTCTGCCCAACTGCTGATCCTCCGTTCAACCATGCTCCCAAAGAGCTTGCCAAAGATAGGATTGACCATAATCGTGCGGTAGTTAGATGGATTATTGATATCACCGCTTTTAAATAAAGGAATGACCACACTGGTAGTCCATTCCCCAAGGAAACCATCGCAATTGACATTATTGAAAATTCTTTTTATGTGAGGGGCAAGAGTCTCAATCCCCCACTTTAAAAATTCAGCCTGTAACCCATCAATGTCTTGAGCTTTACCACCAGCTAAATTCTTTATTCCTTGTTTAATATCCTCCACCGTGAATAGTTCCATTGATGTGTTAAGAATAGGCGGATGGTCTTTTTCGTGGACCCGCTCGTAAAGAAGCCTAGCATATTCTAACCATTGGACATTCGTAATACTGTTTTCAGTCTTCTTTTTCCTTTGTTGTAGTTCTCTCCAAAAGCCTTTAGGATTCTGTTTTCCAAGAGAGATCAGCTCCTTCCTTCTGTCATTAACATAATCGGATTTTTTAGACTGCACTAATTTTTCATATTTTTTCTTGTATTCTTTGTCCATTCCACTCTTTTTTAGTGATCTTTTGGCTGCCTTACAATCTTCATCATACCACGAATTTTCTGGGAAAGTGTTTGCAGCCCTCATCTTGGGGTGAGACCTTTTGCATGCCTTTAAGGCTTTGTGAATTATTGGAATCAGCGAGTTGCTGTGAATGTGGACATCCCCCTCTTTTGTTGTTTTGACCTCTCTGTTATTCTTTAAATCATGGAAATGCTATTCAAGAACAACACTAAATATCTCTCTATTTTCTTTATTCAGGAGGATTTTACCCTTGGGGAGGGTGTTTTTTTGCATGTGCTGAACCTGTTTAATGTGTTGGATGATCGGGGACATGTGGAGCTTAACCAAAAGAGGGAAGTGGTCAGATTTCATCCCGATAGGGCAGTCCTTAATATCAAACTCCATCAATCTAGAGACAAAGCCTTGAGAACAAATCATGTAGTCCACCACACTTTGACCATTATACGTTTTGCATGTGATACCTCCCGACTCATCCCGTTGCAGATAACCATGCCATATAGACTACAAAGTCCAAGTAATTCTGCCCTAAAAGGGGTCGCCTCACCATTCCCATCTTGGGATGTTCTTTCCCAGTAATGGTCTTCACCTTCCTCCAACCAAAGAGGGTTATTCTCCCCTTTTTCCTCCGTGCTCAACTGAAGAGACTGGTTATTAGCTGTCCTTGCATTAAAGTCGCCCATTAAAATAACATCACCAAGCGTGCTGAAAATAGATATATCTTTTTTTAGTGAGGCATACGGGTCTTCATTGTCTAAATTTCTTTTTCTATAGAACTTAGAATTTTTAGGAGCAAAATAACAAGCTGCCAATCTGAAAGTCACCCCATTTTCAGTTATTTGCAGCCGTATGTACTGCTTATTTGCGTCTTCTTTTTCAAGTTCAACAATTCCCTACCACTTTTCACTTATTAGCACTGTAACTCCCCCGTGACCTTTGCCTAAATCATTCCCTTTATTCCAAATTGAAACTTTCTTATACCCTTCAAAAACTGGAACCTTGCAGCCATTGTGTTCATGTGTTTCGGTAAGAATGATAATATCTTTGCCTTTTGCTATGGGCCCCAATCCAGGTCCTCTTCTCCATGGATATCCTCTACAATTCCAACTTACAACACGTAAGTACTCTTGTGGGGCCCCAAATCCCTATTTCTTGTTTGAAAGACGATCACCGATTTGGGCTTTTCCATTCTTCAACCAGGCCCACTTTCCTTCATTTCTTGCTGTTTTCACTTTTTCCCATTCTTTCCTTTGTTCTTCCTGCTGCTCGAAGGTCAAATCTTCGTCTAGATAGATATGTGAGCCTCTAAGTAACCCTCTGTTTTTTAGAATCCTATTCTTATCCTCTAAGCTACTCAAGGTAACTCTTACATGCCTATCTCTTCCTCCATCTATCTTTTTTCCAATCCTGTTTGCTTGCTGAATATAACCTGTCCACTTTAGCTCGTCTTTAAGGAAGTCCCTTGTTAAGATGTCGGTTCTCTCCTTTTCACCAAAATCTTTCAAACCTTTGATAATAATGTTTGTAGCCTTGTTTTGTTTGTCTTTTTCTTCCCTTAGCTGTCTTCTGACTTGTTTTTCAATGATTACCTTCTGCTCACTTGATGCTCCACTTACCGCTTGTGACCATGATTTGGCCTCTTTAATCTGGTCTCTTAACTGAATCTCTTTTTTCTCCATATCTATTAGTGCTGATTGTATCATCTTTAATTCCATTTTATTTTCATCTCCCTCCACTTCTGGCTTCTTGTTTTCAGTTGTTTTGAGTTGATCTAATTCTTGCTTTAGAGTGAACAATTCTTGTTGTCCCCTTTCCATGCTAGCTTGCAGATTTAAAATCTGTTATTGCAGTGTTTTATTATCTCTTTCCAGCCTACAGTTGACCTCTGAAACTATTTTAAACTTGCTGTCGTCAAACAGTCCCTTTGTTTCTAAAACATCAAGTCTATTTCTCATTCTCATGAGCTCTTCTACATATAACTCCGATGACCATAATAGAGGTGAAGACGTAGGGCTATAAAGTTCTGTGGGCATTCTTTTAGTGACCTTCTTACTTGCAATGATTTCTTCCGTTTTACCCATGACCCCCTCCACCTTGCTCATGTTTGACTCGAGGTTCTCTATGTCTTCTATTAGTTTTCCCTTTTCCTTTGCACTCAGTTTGATTCGTTTTCTCTTCTTTTTGAAATGCCACTTTAGATAAACTTGCCTTACCATTATAAACCTTTGGTAGAATGAGAGTGAATTTTTTCTTTTGATTCTATTTCAGTTTCCGTTTCTGAGCTTGTCTACGCCTTAAAATCCCATTACATTGCTTTGCATTTACAAAGATCAGCCTTTCTTCTGTGTTTGCAAGGTTCAATATGCTTGATAAAGGTGATCTTGCAAGCAAAGAGCTCCAAAAACTCGCTAAACTCTCACCTTGAACATTTGGGTAGAGAGTGGACCACCCGTTTGACCACTGTGGAGTGAGATACCCCGAATCTATTACACCCCCCTGACCTAGAAGAGTTAAAAGATCACTCAATTGCAAATGGGGTTTATTTGCCATTTTATTATTACCCAGTAGATGCTCTAAAACTTCCAAATGCTTTGAAAATGGGTTTGTTTTCAAGATTTGTGTCCCTTCTATAGGAACCCTTTGACATACCAAGTCTAGGTTTTCCCCCATAACACCTTGTTAAACTCTCACGGATTGGTGTGCTGAGTTTGTGCAATTTTATGCAAGTAAGCCAGTTTGTCTCTTACGGAGAAAGGAGACAGAGAAAACTTAAAATAAAATAAA